>CAUZXS010002055.1:20000-144915 GCA_963585895.1 Sepioteuthis lessoniana
ATGTACTGAGTTTTTTCAAACGGCAGTCATTGAAAACCCTGAGCAAACTCTGCGAGAATTGGCAAAACAGTTTGTTTTTTGTTTTTTTTTTCAAAAATTACAGTTTGACCATAATGCTCACTCATCAGCACGGAAATTGTCAAAATTTCTTCAATGGATCCCTGATCATGTGATTGCATCTTAGAATAATTCAAGAGTTGTTATTTGCACGTCATTGATTAGTAGATTTACAATCGAATTTTTTCTTTGAGTTGAATTATCACCATTAATGTTTATCGGTTCTCTATAATAATATACAACAAAACTGACGAAAATGGTAAGAACTTTGGAATAAGGGAAATTCATCCATTAAGAAGCTCAACTCCCCACAAAATCTATCATATCTTGGGATATGATACCTATTACACATCATGAAGGATTGGAAGTTCCCGTTGTGTTGTTGTTAAAGTATTTGACTGTAATATCGTATTAAGCTGGTTCAAACTCCAGTCATACCATTAAGTTCACTTTCAGAGGAATACTATTAAGAAAGGCATGGAACCCCTTTATCTTTGCAATGTGTTTAATAATACAACCACTGTTCTTCTACAGGGGTGGAATTCTCAGTAAATAATACCTGAAGTGTGATATTTATTTAATATTGAAACTTAAAAAATAACATATCTTTGAATTTTAAACCAAATTAAACAATCCGAGAAATATTAATTATTCGCTATTCTTCCATTGGCATCACCATTTTTATTACTTTCTCGCATCAAAATATAGATTATCAATACAATATATATATATATATATATATATATACAGAGAGAGAGAGAGAGAGAGAGAAACAGAGAGTGGGGAGAAGGAGAAATGGTTCATTTCGGTAAATCGGAAAAGATGATTAATATAAGTAGTTGTATGCTTTATCCACTTTTTTATAATATATATATATATATATCCAGAAGTAATCTACTTTGGTTTCACCTCCAGGGTCACCAGTATAATTATAAGAAAGAAGTTTGGCTCAATGTCGTTTTATTGAAAAAGTGGCCGCCAGAAATACTTTTTTTCATACCTATTGTATAATTCTGACGGTGTATATATATATATATATATATGCACGCACACCAACTGATATCTTGGGAGGAGTTCTATCAAAAAGTATAAGAAAACGAAAAAATTCGTTCTGCTCGACAATAATAACCGAAAATGTCAAAAAAAAACCAACAATAAACACCAAAAATACCTAGAAACGGGAAGAACACTAGAATCTCACTCATTCATAGGTCTCGATTGCATATGAACATAAGGAAAATTATACAAATATATATATATATATATATATATATATATATATATATATATATATAAGCTACGTAAAACGAAATACGAATAGCTATAGAGCCAAAAGTCATCACTCTGATGTTCTGGCTAGGTGAAATCTAGCGAAAATGTTGCGTAGCCATATACACGAACTTGGCCATGTGCGAAATAGACATGTAATGTTCATTACTACAGAACATATAAAGAACAGGAATCTCAAAAACACACAACTACTTCTTGTTCAGGTACGAAACCTTTTTATTAACTTTGAGTTAAAGGTTTCGATGTAAGGAGGAGAGACACAATCCTCTACGCTGTCTTATTCATTTGGCCCCCAACTCGAGCGGCCCCCCATAGGGCGCAAACTCACCTCGCGCCTGCGAGGTCCAAAATTGATCCTTCTCGTTTGGCGTCCAAAACCCGACTCTTATTTTCTTCAAAATTCTCACACAAACTTCCGCGTGCTTCCGGTGCGTGACGTCACCCGCACCTTGTCACCCAGTATCGTCTCGGACTGTTATGACATCTGAGTGACAAGTCCATCCGCTCGCGCGCACCCGCGTTAACACCTGCTTCAATCTTACACCCAACCAACCCATGTGCTGAGCCGAAAGGTTCTCAGCCTAACTAAACTCAAAGGCATGAACCGAAATCCCTCGGCTATTTCATAACAAAAATACTTACTCTTTTGGAGTTCGTATATATATATATATATATATACTGATGCAATCAAGTCAAGCAATTCATCCCATAATTCTCAAACATCTATTCTAAAATCAGTTTTTTTTATCATTTTCTTCTTAAACTCCCAATTTAATTTAATTTAGATTTACATTGTAGTTGTTGTGTATTTGATAAGACATCTTCTTTAAAGAAAATATATTATTGTAATTAGCAAAATATCAAAATGGTTTGTAGACGTGGTTTTTAAAATCTGTCATGATAGTAAATTTCTAGTTCGAGTAGAAATACTGAAAAAATAACGATAATCGTCTTTTGAAAGTTTCATTTCGATCAATTCTAATTCTTTTTTCTCGTAAAGTAGTCAATACGAATTTCTCTCATCCTTCCCTGTAACTGTAATATATTACTCTTTTTATTATTTTTTTCTCTCTTCTGTGCATGTCCATCAAATTCAGTATCATCCTCTAATTCCCTTGTCTAGTAACCGGCGTTCAGATCTGTAAAGAATGTTCTACAGCGAACAAGGCAGAATGTTTTTGAATATCTTCTATCGAATAATTTAAAAATTCGTAAAAGTATAAGTCAGTACTAGTGAAAGTCTTAAGAAAGTACCATAATGTTGGACTTTAACTAAGTTAAAACTTAAAACAAATTCCCCCACCCTTTTTTTTTTATTTTTATTTTATTTTATTTTTTTATTTTTTTTAATGTACACATGGGAAGCAGCATGATGTACGTAAAGGTATTTGAATAAAACAATGGACGACCAAACTCAATACCCAAATGGGTCCAGGACGTGAGTCTGAAGACTTTTCGCTCAGGATCGACAGTTCGATCGGGGAACTACTGCTGCTCCTCTATAAGAGTGGCTTCTATAGAAGAGAATAAAACAGCCATCGAAAGATAACCATGACCCACACTAAAACCACTTACACAAACCGCATCGCTCTTCGCGCGGGTAAAAAAGGGGCGCGTCCTGCTGAGGTTGGAGCCCTGGCCTCGGTGTTCGAAAAATCAGCTACAGAGCTCAAACAATCAAAACTACTAAAATGCAAGCAAACACTACAAATAGCCACATTTAACGTAAGAACCTTAAATAGAATAGGACAACTCCCAGAGCTAATCGCATCGGCCGAAGAACATAAAATAGACATAATATGCATACAAGAACACAGATACACGCACACAGAAGATATCAAATATCACGAAACTGGCAATGGATGGTCGCTCGCCACTGTATCCGCATGGAAAAACTCTGTCAACGCCGCAGTAGAAGGGGTAGGTTTGCTTATAGGACCTAGAGCACTAAAAACGCTTAATAGCATAGAGAAAATACAACCTAGAATGATGGTAGCTACATTTAACGGAAACCCCAGAGCAACAATCGTCTCATGCTACAGCCCCACCAATGTTAGTGAAGAAAATGAAATAGTCACCTTCTACGATGAGTTATCCTCATTAGTGCGTAGCATCCCGAAACACAACATGTTAGTCATTGGCGGAGACATGAATGCACAAATCGGGAAAAACGGAAACAACAAATACAGCCTCCACAACACGTCAAATAGGAATGGGCAACATCTAACAGATTTCATGATAGAAAATAGATTAGCATGCCTCAATACAAACTACCAAAAAAGAGAGGGCAAACTATGGACATACACGTACGCAAACAATACTAAAGCTCAGATAGACTACGTCCTTATAAACAAGAAATGGAAAAATAGTGCATTGAATTGCGAGGCATACTCCTCTTTTGAGGGTGTGTCCACCGATCACCGAATAGTCACGGCGAAAATACGGTTAAGCCTACGAAAAAACGACAAACGAACAGCGACCACCAAACACTATGACTGGGCCCTATTAAACAACAAAGATGTAAGAGATAAATACGTATTAGAATTAAGAAACAGATTCGAAACACTACAAGAAAAGACGGAAAAAAGTACACCAAACGACGAATACGAAAATTTCGTCAATGCACACCTTGAGGCAGCAGCAAAATACATTCCAACAAAAATTAAAACTAAATATAGAGTCCCATGGGAAACTTTAGCGGTGAGAGAAAAACGTGCACTAGTGAAAACGGCCTCCAAAAACTATCGAAAAAACCCAACAAACACAAATGCCTTAAAACTAAAAACGGCACAATATCAATTAGCAGGCATATATATAAAGGAACAGACAGAATACATTCAAAATCAGATAGATAAGATTAGAGACTCGGTGGAAGATAGACAATCTAGAATTGCCTGGCAAACAATAAACGAAGTGAGCAGAAGAAAGAACACGGCCAAAGCAAAACTTAAAGCAGCAAACCAACAAGAAAGAATAAAACTGTGGAAACAGCACTTCGAAAACTTACTTGGAAACCCACCAAAAATAACGCCTGAACCAATCACCAGAATAATTAGCAAACAATTAGACATTAAACTTGGACCGTTCACACAAGAAGAACTCGACTCGGTTCTCAGAAAAATTAAAAATAGGAAAGCTGCAGGACTGGACGAAATTCCCCCGGAAGTATGGAAGACCAGACAATTCGACGACATACTGCTCCGACACTGCAACGCAGTATACGATCAAAATCCGATAGAAAAATGGACGAAGGGATGCATACTCCCCTTCCCTAAAAAGGGGGACCTCGGATTAGCCAAAAACTACCGAGGCATAACACTAACATCCATAGCTGCCAAAATCTACAATGCCCTACTACGAAACAGAATAGAACCCAAAATCGACAACATACTTAGAAAAAACCAAAATGGCTTCCGAAGAAATAGATCTACGACCTCACAAATATTAACCATCCGCAGAATCCTTGAAGGTGTACGGGCAAAGAACCTACAAGCGACATTAATATTTGTCGACTTTACCAAGGCTTTCGACTCCATTCACAGAGGAAAGATGGAACAAATCCTACTAGCGTACGGCATACCTAAAGAAACCGTAGCGGCAATAACGATTCTCTATAGAAACACTAAAGTAAAAGTACGATCACCAGATGGAGACACAGAATACTTCGACATAGTAGCAGGAGTACTACAAGGAGACACGCTGGCTCCGTATCTCTTTATCATTTGTCTAGACTACGTACTTAGAACATCGATTGACAAAATCAAAGAGAATGGCTTCGAACTGACGAAGAAAAGAAGCAGAAGATACCCCGCAACAACAATCACCGACGCCGACTACGCCGATGACATAGCGATACTGGCAAATACACCTGACCAAGCCGAAACACTTCTGCATAGTTTGGAACGAGCAGCAGCAAGCATAGGCCTCCATGTTAATGCACATAAAACGGAATATATGTGCTATAACCAAACGGGGGACATCTCCACTCTAGAAGGAACCCCTCTTAAACTAGTAGACAAATTCACGTACCTAGGAAGCAGCGTCGAATCAACCGAAAAGGACATCGAAACGAGGTTAACGAAAGCATGGACAGCTATCAATAGGCTATCGACTATATGGAAATCAGACCTAACCGATAAAATGAAACGCAGTTTCTTCCAGGCAGCGGTCACATCGATACTGCTATATGGATGCACTACATGGACGCTAACAAAACGGCTGGAGAAGAAACTAGATGGCAATTACACAAGAATGCTGCGTGCAATCCTCAACAAGTCCTGGCAGCAACACCCAACAAGAAACCAACTGTACGGCCACCTGCCCCCTATCACGAAAACTATTCAAGTTAGGCGAACCAGACATGCAGGACATTGCTGGAGAAGCAGAGATGAACTCATAAGAGATGTACTCTTATGGATCCCCACACACGGCCGCGCAAAAGCAGGACGACCAGCACGAACGTACATTCAGCAGCTATGTGAGGATACAGGTTGTTGTCCTGAAGACCTACCTAGGGCGATGAACGATAGGGAGGAGTGGCGAAAGAGGGTCAGGGATATCCGTGCTGCCAGCACGATATGATGATGATGATGATATATATATATATATTTTAAATTCCTTCCTTGGAATAAACTGTCTAACCACCCAGTTAATCATTTCCTTCATCATCGATACAATGGACAAAGTTTAATTGTCAAAATTAAATGTATTATCAAAGTAAGCTCTTAGATCAGATTTCTGATTAACTTTTTTCGATTATCCAACTGTTTTCCTTTTAGACGAGTACAAACCTCGAAATGTGAAGAACACTGGAATCTCACTCATTCATAGGGCTCCATTGTATATGAACATATGGACAATTATACATATATATATATATATATATATATATATACAAATTTATATATATATATATATATATATATATATATATTGTCATCCACAGACAGACTGTTTCGTTCTATCAGAACTCTTTAATGTGGCTAGACACGCAGGACGCTCGAAGCCGGGATCGAAACCCGTCCAACATTACGTTAGACCAAGTTTCAGACCTCTCGGCCACCAAGCGGACCAGCAGCAGCTTTTGTTTACATTTTGTATACCCTATCGGCTACCAGAGTGCTCAATTCTTTCGAAGAGCTTTTGAATTACGCTAGCGGCGGCCGACAATTCCTTCACCAGAGTGCTCAACCCCCGTGGGGGAGCGTATATATATATATAAACAAGCACATCTATATATTTAGATATATTTATAATAATATAAGAATAGTTTATTTTACGAATTCGCTGATAGAAATATTTACAGTTTTCTTTTTAAATTAATTGAATAAAGGATAAGATTTAATTAAAATATTTTGTCAGTTGATAATCAGATTATTATAAAAATAGGTTTTTATTATTTGTTTAAAAAACAGAAAATTAATTAACATTTGAAAATATAATTAATTGTTTATTCCTCTTATTTTTTCTTGTGCTACACAGGATAAGTAACGCGATAACATGTAGAATATACCTTTTCTTTGGCTAATAATTTATGTAGAGTAAATTCTATCCTTTTTATATTATCAATATTAATGTATATAATACATTAAATGTCTGAATTGAAATAAAAGGTATTTACCTAGAAAACGAAAGTTGTTCGCTATCTGAGGATGCAATCTATCTAAACAAATTGTTGAAATAAATTCTTAATGGATTACATCTGTCGAGTTTTATTGATATAAGTTATATATATATATATATATATATATATATATATATATATATAACATTATGTATATACATATATGGATTACATCTATTAAGGGTTATTGATATCAATGCTATATATATATATATATTGAAGTATGGGATCAACAAATTCCTATCATAAAATTTGGTGAAAATGACTGGGACTGTAATTTTTAAAAAATTGAAAAAGGATAATGAACCAATATCTAAGGCCATCGGAGTGGAAGTATTCAAAATTGAATGTGTGAACTTTGTCGTGATATTTTCAAGAAAGAATTCCTCTTCTTACGTTTAAGAACTAACGATCGAAACGTTGTGATTACATCTGCAGATGAGAGGTCTAAGTTTAGATGAAGATATATGTATTCATCATGTTTGTAGATTAAAAGAGTGGGTTGTAAGTTCTCAATATGTAACTATTTCTGCTTTATATTTTAAAAATTTAACGTCAAGGTTAAATGGATGAGTTTGTCGCTTCAATGTCTGGGTTTAGTGGTCCATAGCCTTGGTAGTCATACCAATACCTAAAAAAAAATGGTACTTGATCTCTCTTTGCTTGATTTTCAGCATTGTAAGGTATGGATCAAACTTAAACTGGAATAATCCAGGGAAAGGAGTAGCACCCTTCCCTAAACGTTAGTGTCGTAGTTATAGAAAAGGGAGCCTTTAGATAACCCTCGAATTCAATCGCCAACTTATATTTTGGCTCAAATTGGTATTGATTTATGTTTGTGGGTAATATCTTTTCATCTGCCTTTTATTTCGCTTGTAGAGAATTTACTACGGTAGCCGTAAAAGGTGATTGGTCTTAATAGAAAATGACCAACACACACACACACACACACACTGAAACA
Source organism: Sepioteuthis lessoniana (assembly GCA_963585895.1). NCBI lineage: Eukaryota > Metazoa > Mollusca > Cephalopoda > Myopsida > Loliginidae > Sepioteuthis > Sepioteuthis lessoniana. The sequence goes on from CAUZXS010002055.1 coordinate 27,932, forward strand.
TATATTTATGTACTACATATATATGTATAAGTATATAGTACGGGGCCATTAACCAAATGAGAAGAGTCTTAGCCAATGGCACGGGAGACCAGGTTTCAATCCAACGTCGAGGCATACCAAAGACTTAAAAAATTGTACTTGAAGCCGCCTTGCATAACGCTCAACATTATAAAATACGTACCGAGTGTAAAGTGGAGCAATTCAGGCAAAGGAGTATCACTCTTCCCTCCACCTCGGTGTAGTAGCTATTGAAAAGGGAGCCTTCGGGACACCTAAGACTAAGGTCCCCACCTTTACTTATAAGAGCATATGTGCATAAATATACGTACATAAATTGATCTGTATACATATATATGAATTTATATATAAGGACACAGAGAGATACACAGACAGACAGACAGATATAAATATATATATATATATATATATATATATATATATATATATAAAGACATAAACATGCAAATATGTATGCATGTGTACAAATTTATATATATGTATATATTATTTATTTTTTAATATTCTTATGCTTCAGCTCATTCAGTGTGTAATGATCAGGGAGACCTGGGTTCAATCTTTAAAGATGGCACTTCTTACCTCCTTGCTCAACACTCAGCAATATACGGTATGTATCAATGGTAAAGTAGAGAAATCATGGGAAAGGAGTAGTGACCTCCCCTAAACCTCGGTGTAGTAGCTATTTAAAAGAGAGCCTTCAAGTAGCCCTCCACCACGGTCGTCAACTTTACTTTTACTTTGTATATATATATATATATATATACGTTTTCATATGTACATAGAATTATGTATATTCATATATATATATATATATATATATAAACCTATCTCTATAGAAACACTAAAGTAAAAGTACGATCACCAGATGGAGACACAGAATACTTCGACATAGTAGCAGGAGTACTACAAGGAGACACGCTGGCTCCGTATCTCTTTATCATTTGTCTAGACTACGTACTTAGAACATCGATTGACAAAATCAAAGAGAATGGCTTCGAACTGACGAAGAAAAGAAGCAGAAGATACCCCGCAACAACAATTACCGACGCCGACTACGCCGATGACATAGCGATACTGGCAAATACACCTGACCAAGCCGAAACACTTCTGCATAGTTTGGAACGAGCAGCAGCAAGCATAGGCCTCCATGTTAATGCACACAAAACGGAATATATGTGCTATAACCAAACGGGGGACATCTCCACTCTAGAAGGAACCCCTCTTAAACTAGTAGACAAATTCACGTACCTAGGAAGCAGCGTCGAATCAACCGAAAAGGACATCGAAACGAGGTTAACGAAAGCATGGACAGCTATCAATAGGCTATCGACTATATGGAAATCAGACCTAACCGATAAAATGAAACGCAGTTTCTTCCAGGCAGCGGTCACATCGATACTGCTATATGGATGCACTACATGGACGCTAACAAAACGGTTGGAGAAGAAACTAGATGGCAATTACACAAGAATGCTGCGTGCAATCCTCAACAAGTCCTGGCAGCAACACCCCACAAGACACCAACTGTACGGCCACCTGCCCCCTATCACGAAAACTATTCAAGTTAGGCGAACCAGACATGCAGGACATTGCTGGAGATGCAGAGATGAACTCATAAGAGATGTACTCTTATGGATCCCCACACACGGCCGCGCAAAAGCAGGACGACCAGCACGAACGTACATCTAGCAGCTATGTGAGGATACAGGTTGTTGTCCTGAAGACCTGCCTAGGGCGATGAACGATAGGGAGGAGTGGCGAGAGAGGGTCAGGGATATCCGTGCTGCCAGCACGATATGATGATGATGATGATGATGATATAAACCTATATTCATATATTTATTTGTATATATATATATATATATATATATATATATATATATTCATATAAACACATATTTATATATATTTATCAGATTGTGTATATATATATATATATACTCAAAAAAATTTTACCACATATGTTTTTATATATATTTATGTATTTATATATTCATATACATCGGTATATAGATTAAATATACGCACACACACACTCACACAGATACACAAATATATATATATATATATATATATTGGCATTTAAATTATACACTCACACACACTCTCTCTCACACACACACACACACACACACACATATATATATATATATATATATATATATATATAGTATACGCATATATCTATGCTATTTCTGTAACTTCGATCCTCTATAACTCGTTTTGCTTCGGATAATTCTTTCGGAATTATTTTCTTTTATACTTTTTCTTTGTATTAAACAATCTGTTTGTGTTTTTCAATAACCAACCTCAAGTAACAGTTGTCAGTTTGAATTTAATCTTTTTAATTTTCTTCTCTTTTTTTTTTTTTTTCGTTCTACTTTTCTATCTCTTTTTTTTTGTCTCAAATGATAGATATCCACTTCCACTTTCTGTTTGAATTGATAAGTTGTTTAAAAAAGCATGATGTATCTTATTCAATTGACATTACACGCCTACGATCAACTAAAGTTAATCCCGTACAACAGTCTAGTAAAGCCGTCTACGCGTCTGGCGGAAAACAACTTAATTTCATATGGTTTTTTTAAAGATTGTTATAATGCTTTCGTCCTATGTTGAAATTTAGTTAAATCTATATTAAATACCAACTACGTATCTGTGAAAGATCAACATTAGCTAACTCACACAAAAATAAAACTTCACTGCAATCAAAGAAAAAGACAGCGTTTTTAATATTGCTAAAATATATCAATATATATATATATATATATATATATATATATATTGTCAAATGCATTGACTAATTTAAACATCGTGTTAACCCATGTCGGTTTATTTTTCATGTAAAAAGATTTTTCGTAGAAATTTACATTTGGTGTGTGTGTTTGTTTCCTTGTCTTTGCGTGTGTGTGAACTAGTCGGTGTTTACTGCATTCTTCTGTTGTAGCTGTATGAAACATCCTACAGCAGCATTCGATCCTCGTTTGAAGCCACTTTGTCTTTTCCATGTGATGGGTCCTTAGCTCTATCAAACGCTTCCCAAATCTTAGCGCCCCAACACCTGCATTTTTCAAGTCCACCAACAGCTTATCAACCAAATTTATATAATGGAAGCCCCATCATGCCCGGTAGTCTTTGGACACTATTACAGCAGGTCGTGCATGTGTTTCTCCGGTCTTCCGTAGCACATGACCAAAGATGGGACTTCGTAATTTTGCCAACCATGTTAATAGTGGAATGGTTTTGCAAACCTTGTACGGAAACTTCTTGGCTATTAGGCAACAATATTGCCCATCGCACAATAACAGGATTGAATGTAGATTAGATGGCAGAATAAAGTAAAGGATATAGAAAAAAAATATATATCTAAAAAACTTTCATAACTAGAAGAAAAATGGTAAAAAATGTTCTTACATTAGTTCATCAAATAAAAAAAAAAGGTTATGCGTTAATAACATAATGATCAAGATCGCCATAAAATTACTCAAAAAAAAACTTGCCATATATATATATATATATATAATTTCGGGAAAAAAACAATATTCGTTCGCTTTAGGATGATACATTTATTTCCATCTTTTTAAGAGGATTGATATGATTCAAATACTCTAAAATAATTTTTTATAGGATTTCATCAGATCCATTCGGAAAAAATAGGTTTTTCCTACTGGATCTGATGAAGTCCTGTTAAAAATTATTCTTGAGTGTTTGAATCATATCAATGCTCTTAAAAGAATGGAAATAAATGTGTCATCCTAATTTGACCGAATTTAAAAAAAAAAATTATTTCCTCTCTGAATTTATCTATATTGAATTCTCTACCTGGAATATTTAAATATTCGAAATTTGAATAATTTATTTGTTCTAACAGAATTGTTCTCTACTCCGGATAGCAAACGTGGTCTGCTTGGTGGTCGAGTGGTCTGAAACACAGTCTAACGTAAAATTGGACGAGTTTCAATACCGGCTTAGAGCGTCCTGCGTGTCTAGCCACACTGAAGAGTTCTGATAGAACAAAACAGTCTGTCTGTGGATGACAGACTCTCTCACTCTATATATATATTAATGTAGATATCTATATGTACGTATTTAAGAGGAGATTTATAGCAATTTGTTTATCATATAAAATCATCATCATCATGTCATGCCGCTAGCATGTATATCCCTGACCCTCTCGCGCCGCTTCTCCTTATCGTTCATCGCCTCTGGTAGGTCTTCAGGGCTGCATACCGTATCCTCACATAGCTGCTGTATGTATGTTCGAGCTGGTCGTCCTGCTTTTGCTGGGCCATATCCGGGGGTCCATAAGAGTACGTCACTTATGAGCTCGTCCTTGCTTCACCAGCAGTGTCCTTCGTGTCTGGTTCGTCTAACTTGGATAGTTTTCATGATGGGAGGCAGGTGGCCGTATAGTTGGTGCCTTGTGGGGTGTTGCCGCCAGGACTTGTTCAACATTCTAGTGTAATTGCCGTCTAGCTTCTTCTTCAGCCGTTTAGTTAGCGTCCAAGTAGCGCATCCTTATAGCAGTATCGATACGACCGCCGCCTGGAAGAAACTGTGTTTGTCAGGTCTGATTTCCAAATGATTGACAGCCTATCGATAGCTGTCCATGCCTTCGTTAGCCGTGTGTCGATGTCTTTTTTGGTTGATGAGACGCTGCTTCTCTTCTCGATGAAGCTTAGAATACGCTGACAATATCCCATACAGAAGGTTACGTCTTCTTAAAAGTCCTGTCCAGGATAGCATTAAACTCTGGTAGTGAGGCTCCGTTTTTGGTAATCCAAGAAGAGCAGGGAAATCCCTCATTGACATTATTCTCCGATCAACACTGACCCGAATTGTTAGTACCTATCAGTTCCCCCATCTCTTGGTCTAATATATTTGCTTAAGAATTATTTTCATTTGACTGAGCTCAGTGCACAAAAAAAAAAACTTAAGAAACATCTGCACAAAAAATATAATCATAAACGTAAAAAGGACGGGGGTGTCCCCGTGGTCTAATGGTAAAAGCGCTGGATTGAGGAATCGTAGTATGCTTGTTCGATTTCCAGTCGCGCTATTACGTTCACTTTCAGTCACATATTTTTAGGAAAGGTATGAACCCCTCATCCTCCCATTTATGGGTTTAATAGGACGACTACTGTCCTTCTAAAAAGATGGATTTGGTTTTAAGTAACGCGGCAAGGTTGATATGCCATTGAGGGAGAGACTCTCTGTGATTAGATATACTAAAATCACATGATGACCTATGAAGTCGGCACAAAAATCCAAAATCCAGTCAGACAGATTCCACCAGACGTTCCATGAGCTGAGGACGCTAAAAGCTCACAGAAAGTCAACCCTAAGATACCAGATATCTTCTTCAAAGCGCCGGTAAGTCCCTCACAACTCAAATTTATACACATGTAGGACTATATATTGTTATTGTTTCATGTGTTAATTAATAAATTGTGAGAATTAAACGAAGTATTAATTCATTTATTTGTTGATGCTTGCCTTAGAATAAACGCTATGCTAATACAATACCATTCAATATTAACTAACAAAACAAGCTACATTTTTTAACCCTAAGGAATATTTTTCCACAGACAGATTCATATGCTTTTAATATCAATAAATCAAAATGGTTTTGGCTTTTGATTATGTTACTTATAGGGATTATGTTACTTATAGTGATTATGTTTATTAAATTATTATTAGTCAATCTATTCGAGTCATTTCAAGAAGACAAAGAATTACATTCGTCGAACTTATCATTGTTTAGAATCAAAGTATATCGACTACAAAATTTTAATTAATTTTGGTATCTCATGACTATTTCAAGTCTTCGTTCATTGTCCAAAAAATGACACAAGGGAAGCAGTAGATAGTTAAAGTGTCCTTATGGCGGTAGGTTAGGCTAAACGTCCTGTTTGACAACGTGAAGTTTCAAAGTTTAAACCCACGTTTAGCTTACATCTCTGCCATACTCCTCTACTTTACGCACAGATGAAAACTGACACTACTACTACTACTTTCTCAGATTGGAATTTAGGTCGTTTGTAAAGATTAGACCTGCTGGCAAAGAAAAAAAAACGTCGGTATTTCGCAGATATCAAGCAAATTACGGTTCCCTACAGCTTTTTGACGACAGGCGAAGATGCTGTCTTGAGGGAGATCCTATGTCTTAACTGTTTTATCAATTTGGTCTCATTTGGATCAGGTAGGTAAATCATTTTTCCACAGTAGCAATTTACTAAGTTTCTTTTGCTCAGATGTGGCACAAGGCCGTATGAATTTGGCAACTGATGGGACTCGAACTCACTCGTGAAGGTTTCCTATTCTAACTTGCTAAGCACTTCTACAGCAATATTTTTGTTTAGACCGGACCGCGTCCTGGTTACCAAACTTATGATGATCAAAGGGAGCAAAGTCAGGACTGTTTGTTAGATGTACTAAAAATTATCAACGACCAAAAAAAGAATTCAAAAGTAGGCATGACTGGGCAGGGAAGGTGATCCACTATGAAATGTGCAAGAGGTTAAGATTCAAGCATACTTATAAAAAGTATATGTATAAAACAGAATCCGTTTAAGAAAAGGTGACAAATAAAATGTATTTTGAGTTACAATTGGATTCCCAAATCTTGACCTGGAGATCAGACCAAATTAACACAAATGATTATTAGAAAAATAATTTTAACTTTGCCGTTCCTATAAACCGAAAAACGAAAAGAAAACGGGAAAGATAGATAAATACCTGTATTTTTGCCGAGAGTTGAAAATATGTAAAATATAATGTTGACGGTGATACCACCTGTAGTAAGTATCCTTGGAACGGCCATTAAAGTTCAAAAAAAGAAACTGTGGGAATTAGATGTTATGTACTAGAGCATTTAGAAAGATTTCAATTTAAATGTATATATATATATATATATATATATATATATTGGAAGTCAATGTAATATATCATTGGCAAGTTACAGTAAGTAAGCAAGAGGCTAACCGCGGAGAAGGGAACAAAGAAACAGGAAATGACTATGCATTTCTTGTTTTTCCAATGTTGTGCAATTGTTTGAAAGATTCTCGAAAATTCTAAAGCCCATCGATGGATATAAAAGGCAGTCTCATCTCAGAGGGAAAGGAGAGTAGATTCCGGCCGGCAGAGATGAACAATTCCTGGCCCAAGGAGAAGTATCAGATTTTTTACCCTCTGAATTAGAAAAGAGACAACAGATAGTGAGGGAAAATACGGCGTCCCTGCATTTCTAGCAGCCCTCTAAATAGCAGTAAAGTCACATAGAGATTAGAGGAAGAATCGATATCTTTCAGACCAAAACACTTAAAATCAGCATGAATACTTAAAAGAGTTCCAGAGATCTGAAGAGATTTGCTGCCGCATAGAAATCAGTGTAAAACCATTAATTAGAGAATAAACGTGAGAAGAAAATACTTAAAAATATCGAGGAATGATATGTAATTTTTGATATCTACATGAAATAAGTTTTAACGAAAAAGTTTCTAAATCGTAAAAATAATCTTTATACACTATAATATTAATAATAAAAATAATAATAATAAGGTCTGGAGACCTGAATATACTTGCTATCACTCAGAATTCTGTGAAAAGCCACCATCTAAAACTGACGATGAAAACTTGAAAGGAATTAAATCATAGGGAAAATAGAATGAAAATAATTTTAATACTTTCCAATAATAACAATGATAATAATGATAAGAGCAGAGAATGACTGATTACAGTGACCAGGAACAATACAGAAAACACAAAGATCAACTGAGAAAAAAATAGAAATAAAAAATGGGAGGAAAACCAAGAGTATAGATATTTTAAGCGACAATCGAGCAAAATACGTGCACACGAGAAAACTTGGATATGGCTAAAAAAAGGAAACATTTATAGAGAAACTGATTCTCTTCAGATTGCTGCTAAAAAAAAAAACGCAATGAGGACCAACCGTCCTTAATCTAAAAATAGATGAGACACAAAAGAATTGCAGATGTACATCATATGGTGATCGAGACGAAACGATCAATCATATAAACGAATGCAGCAAATTAGTGTTATATAATAGCCGAGGGATTTCGGTTCATGCCTTTGAGTTTAGTTAGGCTGAGAACCTTTCGGCTCAGCACATGGGTTAGTTAGGTGCAACATTGAGGCAGGTGTTAACGCGGGCGCACGGGGGCGGATAGAGATGTCACTCAGATGTCATAATAGTCAGAGACGAAACGCGGTGACAGGGTGCAGGTAACGTCACGCACCGGAAACGCGCGGAGGTTTGTGTGAGATTTGAAGAAAGTAAGAGAGGTGGGGTACTAGACACCAAACGAGAAGGATCGACTTTTGGAGCTCACAGGCGCGAGGCGAACTTGCGCCCTATGAGGGCCGCTCGAGTTGGGGACCAAATGAATAAGACAGCATAGAAGATTGTGTCTCTCCTCCTTACGTCGAAACCTTTAACTCAAAGTTAATGAAAAGGTTTCGTACTTGAACAAGAAGTCGTTACGTGTTTTCGAATTTTGAGATTCCTATGTTCTTTATATGTTCTATTGTTATCAACATTTGATGTCCATTTCACCCATTTCGCACATGGCTATATTCGTGTATATGGATGGCTATGTAGCATTACTACAAAAAGAGGATAAGACAAAAATGATCTGAGACGGAGGGCGATTTATTGGGAATCATCTAAATGTGACAATACGAACAAGCGGTATATGCACAACAGAGAATTCGTCCTGGAAAATGACTCGCACAAACTTCTTTGGGATTTTGAAATACAAACGTGTCACCTAGACCTTGAGGTAGTCAAAAAAAAACCTGCCGAATTATTGACTTTATTGTTCAAGCAGACCAGTGGGTAGAACTGAAAGAAAGCGAAAAAGAGAAATAAGTACCTAGACTTTGCTAGAGAACTAAAGAAACTATGGAACATGAAGGTAAAGGTGATACCAGTTGTAATTAGTGCACTCAATACAGTCGCCAAATGATAGGTACAGCGACTGGAGGACGAGTGGAGACTATTCAGAATACAGTATAATTAAGAGCTACCAGAATACTGAAAAAGAGTAGAGGAGACTTGAGGAGAATAGCTGTCGCTATAACTCAAGTGAAAATGATCACCTAATCTTAGCCAGGCGACCAGACAAAGTGTTAGTGAACAAAAAAAAGTGAACTTACCGAATAGTGGACCTGGCCGTCCCGGCAAATCAGAGAAGTAAATGAAAGTTAAAAAAGAGATAAATACTTGCCAGAGAGCTAAGAAAAATCCATGGGACATGAAGTTGACAGTGATATCTATTGTAATAGTTGCACTTGGAACAATCTGTTAAGGATTGCAACAAAACAGTAGCTGCAGATTGTGGTGATAGAGACGAAACAATCAATCACATAATAAGCAAATACAGCGGATTATCACAAAAAGAGTATAAGATTAGACACGACTGGATGGGCAATGTAATCCATTGAGCATTGTGCAAAGCACTGAAGTTTGACCATGCGATCAAATCGTATTTGCGTAACCCAGAATATATCATGGAGAGTGAGACGCACAAAACCATCAAGGATTTTGAGAAACAAACGGATAACCTAATATCGACCAGACGACCAGAACTCGTAAAAATCAACAGTCCCAGGTAACCACAGAGTAAAATTAATAAAAACAGAAAAGAAAGACAAGCACCTAGACCTTGCTTGAGAACAGAAAAAACTGAGGAACATGAGTGACAATGATACCAATTATTGTCGGTTCTCTTGGTAAAGTTACCAAAGTATAGGTGCAGGGACTAGGGGGACTTAGAAATAACAGGACGAGTGGAGACCATCAAAACTATTGCATACCTGAGATCGCCCAGAATACTGAGAAGAGTCCTGGAGACTTGAGGAGACTTGCTATCACTCAAAATCCAGTGAGAAACAGTCGGTTAACGTTGGTGTGAAAAACTCAAAAAGGAGTAACAATAATTTAAAATCTCAGAGACCTGAGTAACTTGCTGTCACTCAGAATCCGATGGAAGAACAGCGGCAAAAACTGATTGGAAAAAATAAACTCGCAAACAGTTAAACCACAGAGAAAATAAAATAAAATAAAAAGATAGATAAATTCATGGACCTTGCCTGAGAACTAAATGCCAGTGAAACATGAGGTTAACAGTGATATCAATTCTTGCAGTTGCGCTTCGAATGGTCCACAAACCATTGGAACAAAGACAGATGGTTCTGAAAATCATAGGATGAATCGAGGCTGTCCAGAATATAGAAATCTTCCACTTGGCAGGAATACTGAGAAGAGTCCAGGAGACCAGAGGATACTAACAGTCACACAGCCTCCGGTTTAAGACCGCTTGCTAAAGCTCGTATGAAAACATCACAAGTAGTGAAGTAATCATATAGTATGATTTGGTTTGCTTTTATGGCATTTCAACCTATGTTGGTAAAATAATGCTAAATCTTCTTCATACATTCATATCAATTACGTATATGATTTGTGAATACATTTCATTGATAGCATTCTGAAACGAGCCTGAATTCTTTTTTGAACATATGTTGTATATTGACCTACGACCCAACCGGGCTGTCAAAATAGGAAATGTACCTATGTAAATAACAGGTGCATCCGGTCGAGGAATAATCAGGATATCATAGCCTTGACTGTGGATAGGTTGAATAAGTGCAAAATTGTGACGCCCACAAGAAGAAGGTGGGCGTGAACTATTATATAACTGAGTGCACAGGAAATTCAATCAGTTTGGAGACCAGACCCGTTGGTGACAAGATGCGGTAGAGAAAGCCAGCACCCAGCAGAGTGGGCCCCCAGGCCTCAGGTTAAGCAGCCCAGGAGAACGGGAAAGAAATGCAGTAATGGCCAATAGAGTGAGGGTCAATATGTTGCAGTTCTGTTCGATCTCCAATTCCCTCTCACACACAACCCTTTCAATAAAGTGAGAGGTATATTTTTCTAAAAAACTGTGCCGCTCGTCTTTATTCTGTCGTCGTTATGATTATACATGCATCTGCATATGTAGATGTATATGTATTATGTGTTTGTATAGTTGGTCATGGTGGTGACTATACAACACACGGTTAGAGGGTTTTAAGTACTACTACATAACAGTCACAATTTAACATCAGATATTGGTTTGCGCACAGTTTGTTCAATTTGACCTATTGATAGGATTCTATCAAGTCAGAGTGGTGTGGGACCAATGTTAATGAAGGTTTGGTTTCGTTTCTTTGTTTAATGGCATATCAACCTTTGTAGGTTATTTAATGCCAATGCTATTCTTCTTGAAAAACAGTAGTGGTACTATTTAACCCTTAGATGGGAGGATAAGGGGGTTTATACCTTTCCCAAGGGTATTTGCCTGAAAGTGAACGTAATAACGCAACTGGAGTACGAACTCGCTTACTACGATTCCGCAGTCCATCGATGTAACCATTACACCACGAGGACACCCCCTGTTAACGAAAGGATATTTCGCATTCTCCAAAACTCCAGCATTACTGGAGCCTCACCATCAGGCCACTCGTTGGGGGGGATCTAATCCTTCTGCAGAGATGCAGTTAATATATTCTACGGCCCCAGCCTATAGGACTCTAATCCAATAGTGGAGTGATAAATGTTTTTTTTAATTTTACATATGAAATAAGCTTTCTGGTAAAATTTTGTAAAAAATAAAAATTGATTCCTTTGAATAATATAAAATATTTTCTTTTAGGATTTTAGACACCAAACAAAGGAATATATACCTTCTGTCTTCACGGGGACGTTTTTGTTTCTTCCTGACTTGAAGGGATAGTTGGTACAGTTTGTTAAATATATGCGTAAATCCCTGTAAACAAATGAAACTATAAGAATCATAAGAAATTAAGTTCGGGAAATCAATCAAAGAATCAAACAAATCTAAATGTACATTTTGAAAAAAATATTTCTTTGACTTCACAATCAAAGAAAGCACAAAACAATGTCTCGCTTTCTTCATAACATTTCCGTTTTCAGACAAATATTAAGATGAAATGGAATTTTAAAAAAATGAAAGGAAATATAAAAAAAATGATTAAAGGCAACTGCTTAAACATTTTCTTCTTCAATAATAATCTTTAAAAGATATTATATAGTATATAAATAAATCACAAGTCTGTGATTAGAACTTTTTTATCAAAATCATCTGGAAACCCCGAAACTTTCTGGAATTCATCATTGCTTCACTTACCGAACGCAGTTCTTTTGTAATCTTCCAATCTGGTTGCTGCTCCTGTAAAATCTATTCGATAAATTATAGTTATAATAAGAGCAATTATTGACGGTTGAATTCTGATTACAATAATTAGTTATACCGACGTTAATTATGAGAGAAATAAACTTATTATTATTAAATTATATACGATCCGATAATTATATTAAACGAACCATAAAAGCGCAGAGAAAGGTTGAGAAATTCACATTCCTGACGGTCTACACACAACCTCATACATGCATACGCACACACTTAAAAACATGAAATTATGTTAACACACACACACACACACACACACACACACACACACACACACACCCACACACATATATATATATAAATACATATATATATATATATATATATATGTATGTATGTGTGGGGGGGGTTAAGCAGCAGTCGTTCATTTAACCATGTTTCATTAATTAATAAAGACAAATGTCTGTATAATTCCCTAAAGATCCTTTCAACTTTTCAGATAAGTGGCTTAGTTTCAGGTTGGAATTGACAGATGAAAGGACCCTTGCGATTTAAATAAATCATATTGTAAATTTCCTTTTTTCGCATATGTCTCTTGGTATTTGTCTTTATATATATATATAAAATCATCTTTGATTAAATAGTAAGGAAAAATAAAAAAATATAATTTTATTAAGATCCTTTTACGTTTCCTGATAAGTGCCTTGGTTTCAAGATGGAATTGGTGGATGAATTTAACGAAATTGTCCTGAGCCCTTTCGGACCTTTCGTAGACTATCAGCAAGTTTTACTTGCATCTGTAAAGAGTGTATTTTTAAAGAGTTCTTAAAAGTTTGTTTATAACATTACAAAATTACGAGAACGTAAAGTTGGATTAAACTGAGATGCTAATCACATCGGACGAATTTAAAAACAGAACACTATCAATGGAAATAGAATATTATCAAGAAAGATGAGGATCGCCTATTAATATTATTATGATGGCCTCCTAATGAATTATATCGACAAAATAGGTATTTATTATTTGATCAAACATGTTTAAATGAAAGACTGCATCCAAACTACACAGACACACACACACATATATATGTGTGTCTCTCTCTCTCTCTCTCTCTGTATGTGTATTAGAGATTGAATAAATACGACGCTATATAAATATAGAATGTGATTAACAAATTAAAGGCCTAGGTATCTACACTCTTACAAACTCTTCGAAAACAATTGGGAAAATAATAATAATAATAATAATAATAATAATAATAATCTAGCAGAACATGAAACCTACAAATACTTGGGTGTCTTGGAGGCTGACACCATCAAACAAGTGGAAATGAAAGACAAAATTCAAAAAGAATATATCAGGAGAACTAGAAAACTGCTCGAGACAAAACTCTCAAGCCGAAACCTTATCAAAGGAATAAATGCCTGGGCTGTACACCTCGTTAGATATTCGGGACCCTTTATCACGTGGACCAGTGATGAACTTTAACAATTGGATCAAAGAACAAGAAAACTAATGACAATGCATAAGGCATTACATCCACAGAGACGACGTTAACAGACTGTATGTATTAAGAAAAGAGGGAGGAAGAGGATTTGCCTGCATTGAAAGACAATGTTGACGCATCGATACGACGCCTCGAAGGCTACATAGAAAAACACGAAGGAGGAAGGATTACAGCCACCAGAAAGGATATTGATAACACGATGGACAACAGAATGACACTAACTAGGAAACAAAAATGAGAAGGAAAACAACTCAATGGACGTTTTAAGCGACTAATAAACAACATCTCACATGACAAAACCTGGACATGGTTAAGAAAACGTAACTTTAAAAGAGAAACCAAATTTCATCCAATAGCAGCACAAAATAACGCCATAAGAACTAATCATATAAAAGCATAAATCGATAAGACGCAACAAAATAGGAAATATAGGCTATGCGGTGACAGAGATGAAACCATCAATCATGTAATACGTGAATGCGGCAAATTAGCGTAGAAGGAATATAAGACGAGACACAACTGGGTCTGCAAGATGATCCACTTGGAGATGTGCAAGAAATTTAAATTTGACCATACGAACAAATGGTATATACACAACCCAGCATCTGTCCTAGAAAATAACACGCATTAACTCCTATGGGACCTTGACATACACACGGATAACCTAATCTCGGCCAGAATACCAGACCTAATAATAATCTCAAAAAAAAAGGAACTTGCAAAATTGTCGACTTTGCTGTCTCGGCTGACCACTGAATAAAACTGAAAGAATGTGAAAAGAAGGATAAATACCTCGACCTTACTAGGAAATTGAAAAAGTATGGAACATACAGGTGACAATTATACCAATTGTAATTGGTGCTTTTGGTATAGAAACAAAAAGATTACTAAATGAACTGGAGGACTTGGAAGTTGGCTGACGAGTGGAGACTACCCAAACTATTGAATTATTGAGAATTGCCAAAATACTGAGAAGAATCCTGGAGATTTGAGGAGACTTGCTGTCACTCAAACTCCAGTGGAAGACCATCAACGTCAGCTGATGTGAAAAACTATAATAATAATAATGATAATAATAATGTTGATATCATTATTATTATTATCATTATCAAAATCGGCCAGAATACTGAGAAAAGTATTTGACACTTAAGGAGAATTGCTATCTCTCAGATTCCTGAGAGAAAACTTCAGCTAACGCTGGTGTGAAAACCCAAAAGAGTCAAATAATAATGATAAATGCTGTAGACATCGAACTGTTTAATTCAATTTCCGTAATTGGCTGCCGTCTATTGACTAAAAAGACCAAGAGATAATAGCAATGCTGCTGCCCAATCGTATCAATCCAGTAGATGGGGGACACTTTGACCACCCGTGGTATCCGCGGCACGGATCTGGTCAGGTATATCACGTCTCTGGATACGGTAGTCAGCAGAGGCTTCCTGGTACGGGTGCCTGCATTCTCCCGACGCTGATAAATCTGACATTCCTCGAGCCTATGGGGATCTAACCCGCATCGGAAGGGTTAGGTTTATCGTCTGGCACCTGAGGCACCCTTTTTGAGAGAATGTAAACGTGGTCCGAGACATTTTTAGAATACCGAACGTATCTTGGCTACAGGCCAACATCTGGACCCACCTTCAAAAAGGTCTTGTGCCACACTAGTTCGTTTCGTGGGACGTGTGACAAATACCATTGACCAATAAGACCTGCGCATGCGTATACAGTCCCACTATGTTTATCATCTTGGAGACATCGACAAATTAACTACAGTTTTCCATTCTGGATGCATCAGTTTATAAAAAAAATACAATACGGAATTATGTATCCAAAAGCCTTGCTATACACCAATGTTTTTTATAATCTTGTTCAATCAGAAGAAAACACTATTGCCCCTACCAACTCTGCTAACGGAAAGTATTTTTTTTTCAATATGTTTTCTTCAACCCTCCAGGATTTTCCTTTGGTCACTGTCCCATGCTTCAGTCCTCAAATAAAAAAATCGATTGTCACTGACAATCCTTTGAAGTGAAGTAACCGAAAGAAAGGGTCCCTTTTTAAGGATCTTATTTCGTTTTTTGATTTTGAAACGTTCTTAATACTATGCCTATGCTTTTTAAACCAATATTTAAATCCTGCATGTACCACAAGATCTTCATATATATGTATATATATATATATATATATATATATATATATATATATATATATATCGAACTAACAGGAAACTTCCTGTAGCAATACGTCTACCTGAGTTTCTTTTTTATTCATATCGCTTGGTTGGTAGGGCCCTTGGCTGCTTGCGAGGTTTATGTCAGTTTGGTATATATATATATATATATATATATATATATATATATATATATATATATATACATTCGTCGGTTGATAGGTTTGTTTTTTATTATTATTAAATATTGTATTATACGCATATACTTGACGCGTCGATAGTACATTGTTTACTATACATACTTTGTGATAGAGTAAAATTGAGGGTAATGGCAACGATGGTCTGACATCACTCTCCCCAAAGGTTAAGTGGAGATGCAATTGGTGTATTATAGTCCATTAGTACACAGGGAATAACCAAAAGTCACAGGGAGCAAGGTCTAGACTACAGGGAGAATGAGGAGCAGTCTTGATGCCCATCTTGATCAAATAGTCTGTGACAACGATGGAGTTGTATTGCTGGAAATGCCACTCACCCGATTTGAAGAGTGCTGGCCTCTTCCGACGGAATCTCTGCCTGAACTCCCTTAAAACCTCAACATAGTAACCCTAACCCAAAC
This sequence comes from Sepioteuthis lessoniana, assembly GCA_963585895.1. Lineage (NCBI taxonomy): Eukaryota > Metazoa > Mollusca > Cephalopoda > Myopsida > Loliginidae > Sepioteuthis > Sepioteuthis lessoniana. The sequence goes on from CAUZXS010002055.1 coordinate 44,459, forward strand.
CAAAACCCTTTGGCCAATCAACTCTGGTGTTCTGACTTCCTTACTCCTCCCACACAGGGTAATCATCCCTCACAGACTCCTTCTTGAATCTCTTATGCCTCTCAAAAACTGATGCTCGATTCATGTAAAATGCTCCAAAAGCATTCTGAAGCATTCCATACATTTCTCTGGCATTTTTTCCAAGTTGAAAGCAGAATTGTATTGCATATCGTTCTTCCTCACGTCCAGATTGCATTTTTGAAATTCACCAACTGTGAAAATCAGGTTTTAGCAGGGTGTATTCCAATTCCTGCGGTTGCTGTTAATTTGAGCCTGAAATCATAAAAATTGGTCTGTTACCTCATAAGATGTATCGCAGTAACATACTGAATTTTCAAGAGTCTACGACAAATTCAAATGCCTGTACAAAAAGTCTGGAACCTTATTGAATACACCACACACACACATTCAACCCCCCATATATATATATATATATATATAATTCAATACTGTATATATATATATATATATATATATATATATATATATATATATATATATATATATATGTAATTCAATACTATATATATATATATATATATATATATATATATATATATAGTATTGAATTGATTTAGAGGGCAATTGCAATGGGAAATAACAATTATTTTAGTCTAATTTATTTTAAAGTAAATCTTCACCAGAAGATACTGTTTTTATTTTATAAATGAACATGATATAAGAGGTTTAATTTTTTTTTTTGTAAAAAAAGAAAAGCTGATCTTCCAGCATCATAAAAAAAAGTCTCTGACGTTGAAGTTTTAGCTTGAAATTAATTAGACTCAAATAATTATTTCGCATTGCAATAGCCCTCTAAATTAACACAATCCTACTTCAAGCAAATTACAAAATACTTATATATATAGGGGGAGTTTTGTACATACTTTGTTTTGTTTATTTAATGGCAAATCAACCTTCATCGGTTAGTTAAGGCAAAAGTCAACAGTGATACAATTTAGCTTATAGTTGTAGGAAATAATTCATACATTTCCCAAGTGTATTAGTCGGAAATTGGACGTAATAACATGGATGGATTTTTGGTTTATTGGCATATCAACTTTCTTGGGTTATTTAATTCCAAATCTATCATTCAGGAAGTAGAGTAGTGATACTATTTAACTCATAGATGGAAGGACAAGGAGGTTCATAACTTTCCCAAGGGTATTTGTCCGAAAGTGAACATAATTGTTATGGCCAAGCAAAAGCAGGACGAACTGCCCGAACATACATACAGCAGCTGTGTGAGGATACGGGATGTAGCCATGAAGACCTCCCAGAGGCGATGAATGATAGGGAGAGTGGCGACAGAGGGTCAGGGATATCCGTGCTAGCGGCACGACATGACGATGATGATGATGAACGTAATAGTTCGATTGGATTTCGAACACGCTTACAACGATTGTGCTGTCCAGCGCTTTTACCATTACACCACGAGGACACCCTCCCAACATTGATTGAGTATGAATTCGCTTACTACAATGTTCCTCTACGCAATATTTCCTTCTCTTTTGAGGGTAGAGAAAAAATATAACGTTAAAATATACACTTTCAAATCCGCAAACGTACAGAAATACATCTTTTAGACGACATGTATATCTGTACACACACACATACACACACACACACATATATATATTTATGTTAAATAGTTGTAGACGGAGGTGTTAAATACTTGTAGACACAAAAGGGCGTGGTTACTCTATAATTAGGGATAGGTTTTGGAAAAAAAATTATTTATTTTATTTTTCATTTTTTTATTTATTTATTTCATGCAAATTTGAAGCTAGGTGGTTTTTGGTGAATAAAAGAAAGCGATTTCTCTTAGAATTCAGAAAAAAAAAACAAAATAAAACGGAGGTGTTAAATAGTTGTAGACACAAAAGGGCGTGGTCACTCTATAATTAGGGATAGATTTTAGAAAAAAATTTATTTATTTTATTTTTTATTTATTTAAAAAATTTTTTTTTTATGCAAATTTGAGGCTAGGTGGTTTTTGGTGAATAAAAGAAAGCGATTTCTCCTAGAATTCAGAACACTGAATGCGTATCCCTTGATTTTTTCAAGGGATCGGACGAGGTTGGCCTTTTCTTTCTTTTTGACCCAAAATTTTTCCTTTTTCCCCTGGGCGGTGATTCGAGATACTTTTATCTCTTGTTCCTGGCCGGTTTTTTTTTTTTTTTCTGTACCGTGAATACTGGTAGATATAACATTAGTAAATATATATATATATATATATATATATATATATATATATATATATATATTCCAGATTATTTTTTATGTTGTTTCCCATAGAAGCTAAACGTTAAATCACTGTTTGGAAAAACGGGATCTGATATGTAAGCTGAGGAGCATTACTGAATTTCTCCATGCAGAAACCAAATTATCCTATGTTATTTATGGAACGCTAATAAACGTTATGCAGACAAAACCACAGATGTCTGGAGAGTTAGGTGATGGCCAATGAGTCTCAGCAGTGGCCAAGGTGATGTAAATGGCGACTGATAACCAACGAAATAAAGATTAGCGCGACCACAATATGAATGTTGGCCTACGATGAGTATACTTCCCTGGCGTCTCTATCCCCACTGTTGTAAAATTAAGGGGGCAGCTAATAGTGATAACTATTTAAGAGTCGGAGAAATGTCTCATAGCTAGAACCATGATTTACGTAACGGTGTATAGGTGCTCTGTGTGTCTGTTGCAGATTCTGTGGAAATAATTATGAAACACACAGTGTTTGTTTGTTTGTTTTTTAGGGCATATCGACCTTTGAAGGTGATTTAATGCCAAATCCATTTTTATACATAAACAGTTCTATTTCAAACAATTCATTTAAGCATAAGTACGCAGTTTAATTGCCAAAAACATTTCTATTTTAAGTTATTCCATTAAGTCAAACAGTTCTAATTCCAATGATTCAGTTTTGTATGAGTATAATTTTTGTTTACACACAGTTAATGTCAAAATAGTTCTATTTCACACAATGCAGTTTAGCAAGAACAGTTCCATTTCAAACAATTCAATTTTACATCAGTACGTGGTTTAAATATCAAAACAGTTCAATTTCAAGCCATTCAGTTTAGCATACGTGTTTTATGAGTTTCCGATGCATATACATTTGAAAAAAAAAACAGTCTCATTGGATTTGAACTTCGTCGAAAACAAGGAATGATTCGAAATATTTCTCGATAAACAAACGTAACATAAATTCTATGCGATATTTCTAATAATTCGAATGACGTAATTTAAAACAACAAACACTGATTCATTAATCAAAGGGCCAGTTTTTTCTTGTGATAAACAGCCAACTATTTTTTGTTATACAAATTTTCCAAAGTTTTTATATTTTTTAAACTTTTTACACCATCCATCGTTAATTTTACATCATTAATATAATCCCTCATAATCCTGATGATGGCACATTGAACCGAAACTCTATAGTGTCGACTTTGTTCCTCAATAAATCTCTCTTTCTCCTTGGATTACCTTTTTATTAAGATATATATATATATATATATATATATATATATATAAAATGGCTTCCGAAGAAATAGATCCACGGCATCACAAATATTAACCATCCGTAGAATCCTTGAAGGTGTACGGGCAAAAAACCAACAAACGACATTAATATTTGTTGATTTACCAAGGCTTTCGATTCCATTCACAGAGGAAAGATGGAACAAATCCTACTAGCGTACGGCATACCTAAAGAAACCGTAGCGGCAATAACGATTCTCTATAGAAACACTAAAGTAAAAGTACGATCACCAGATGGAGACACAGAATACTTTGACATCGTAGCAGGAGTACTACAAGGGGACACGCTGGCTCCGTACCTCTTTATCATTTGTCTAGACTACGTACTTAGAACATCGATTGACAAAATCAGAGAGAATGGCTTCGAACTGACGAAGAAAAGAAGCAGAAGGTACCCCGCAACAACAATTACCGACGCCGACTACACCGATGACATAGCGATACTGGCAAATACACCTGACCAAGCCGAAACACTACTGCATAGTTTGGAACGAGCAGCAACAAGCATAGGCCTCCATGTTAATGCACACAAAACGGAATATATGTGCTATAATCAAACGGGGGCCATCTCCACTCTAGAAGGAACCCCTCTTAAAGTAGTAGACAAATTCACTTACCAAGGAAGCAGCGTCGAATCAACCGAAAATGACATCGAAACCAGGTTAACGAAAGCATGGATAGCTATCAATAGGCTATCGATTATATGGAATTCAGACCTAACCGATGGAATGAAACGCAGTTTCTTCCAGGCAGCGGTCACATCGATACTGCTATATGGCGGCACTACATGGACGCTAACAAAACGGCTGGAAAAGAAGCTAGACGGCAATTACACAAGAACGCTACGTGCAATCTTAAACAAGTCCTGGCGGCAACACCCCACAAGACACCAACTGTACGGCCACCTGCCCCCTATCACGAAAACTATTCAAGTTAGACGAACCAGACATGCAGGACACTGCTGGAGAAGCAGGAACGAACTCATAAGAGATGTACTCTTATGGACCCCCACACGTGGCCGTGCAAAAGCAGGACGACCAACACGAACATACATTCAGCAGCTATGTGAGGATACGGGATGCTGTCCTGAAGACCTACCTAGGGCGATGAACGATAGGGAGGAGTGGCGAGAGAGGGTCAGGGACATCCGTACTACCAGCGTGATATGATATATATATATATATATATATATATATATATATATATAAATAAAAACTGATTACATTGTACGTTCATCTTCATTTTAGAGCAGTTTTTATTTCTATTTGGTACAAAAATGGAAGGCACGAGGCCTTATGCTTTTGTGAGGAATGGGAAAGGGGTGGTCATGCTATAACTAATTGTCTAATGGATTCTAGCTAGCCACATTCGCCGACCCATTCAACAGTACAATATATAGAAATTCATTCTTTACCAACCACGCTACATCCACCAAAATATCGCATTTACTCTATCAGAAGACCTACTTAAAATCCCGAGATGAAATGAATGATTTTATTTACAAAACATGATTTTATTTAAAAAATGTTGTATGTTGGGGATGGGAGAAAAAACTCTAAACGAAAAAATTCCCCGTTTGGTTGCTCTCCCATCTCCCTTCTAATATACGGAGGCCGACTTTTTTACGGTGCCCGAGAACGCCGAAAACAACCCGGACCTAGCTTAAGTGGGTGGGGGATCTTATCTTATGGGAAAAAAGAAGAAGCAGAGTAGGGCACAGTGAGGACAGGTAGGATTAATTTATTCTGATGCGGTTCCAAGATCTTCAGAAGAGGTGGGATTGAGTAAGGTTGATGCTATATGGATGGGGAAGATCTTGAAAGCTAACAACTAGGTGAAGGGGATGATAACTCACAACACACCGCAAACCAGTTTGTGATTTTTAAAAACGCGTTTATTTTCAGCCGTTGATGTTATTACGCGCTTACAGAAACCTTTTCTTGATGTTACGTAATCACACGGGGATGGTGGTTCCGCGTGTATTTCATTCACGCTGAACACTTTTCGCTTTCTACCAAATCCAACGTGATTTATATAGCGCCGTAGTCTGAAATATAATGGAAAGTAGTGTAATAACAAATCGGACACTAATTTTAAACAGCTCCTCTGTGATAACTTTAACTGGACGCTCATCCTCTTAATATTTATTGAATCCTAACTTGTTCATAGAAAATAGTTTTAAAAGAATTTTTAAACCAATCATAGGTCAGTGCAGTTTTCCCACAGAGGTATCTGAACTTGTCAAACAGCAAGCTTTTTCAGGTTCTATACTAATTATAATAGGTCCTCACAACGTAGACAACAACAATGAAATAGCATAAAAAAAGAAATCCTTTATTTCCGTTCCGAAGAGATAAATCAATGTCAAGTACTAGCATGCGTCAAAAACTCATATAAGTTGGTTCTGGGTCAATTTTAATTTGCAGATTGTAATTTGATACATTAATTGTAAAGGGTCCGTCAGATTAATGGGACGTTGGAACAATGTTTGCCAAAAGATTTCATTACCTATGGTGTACAAAATCACACATCCTAAAAGACATATTGAAAAACGGTTTCCTTTAATGAAAGGTGATGGCAAAAATGTGTCAGAATTTTTACTGCAGTATGACATTTTAAAGAGAGGTTTATCAGGATATTTTTACTTTTTCGATGAGTTACACAGCTGTTCACATAAGAAAAGATTTTCATATATATATATATATATATATATATATATATATATATATATATATATATGCCACCACACACGCATATATATATATATATATATATATATATATATATATATATATATAAAAATGGTTATTGTCGTAGTAAATGTAATTGGCGGACCGAGTTTAAATCTGGACGAAGTTTGCCTTTCGCTTCATGCACATGCTCTTTAGAAAAGTATCAATATATTTGTACTTCTCCAGCCGTGGGTTTACCCAGTCTGCTTGGGTGGTAGAATACGCCAACTGCTTCTCTGAAAAGAGGTAAGACCTTACCCAACGAGGGTCCTGGATATAATACAAAAAATCAGATGGTGAGGTTCTAATAATGCTGGAGATTAGCGTAATTCGGAATACCTTTTTATTGCCATCGCTCCCAGGTCCACTATGACCTGGAATGGTTGCACCTGATAGGGTCCTATCAATGAGTCAAATAGAACTAAATTATGTACTTATGTTAAACTGAATTGCTTGAAATGGGACTGTTTTGTCATTTAATCTGAGTGCTTATGTTAAAATGCATTGTTTGAAATGGAACTGTTCCTGTATGCTAAACTTTTTTAAAAAAATATAACTGTTTTTGACATTTAAACCCTGCACTCATACTGAACTGAATTGTTTGAAATAGAACTGTTAATATGTATAAAAATGAATTTGACATTAAATAACCTACAATCTTTGATGTAGGAAACAATTAAACCAAACAAAACTAGCAAGGAATAAATAGTAGGGTATGGCTTTGAAGATAACTTATCGAGGAGAAATAATATTCTGAATAATAAAAAGTTAGAATCCGCTAAAATGGGCTGTATCTCATCAAACTTGTTGTGGGAAGGTTAGGTAACTGAACACACACACATAAATATTCATATGCGTGTGTGTGTGAGCATCTGTGTTTGTGTGTGAGTGTGTGTGTGTGTGTTTGTGTGTATTTGTGGTGGTAAAAAGGGGTAAAACGATTGAACAAAACTCCGATGTGCAGATTTATAATGAAAACCAAAAGTTCTGAATATTTTCTTGTAAGCAAAGATAATGTTTTTCAGAATGGAGACATTTTTTTAAATATTAGCAGTTAAAATTTTTGAAATGAAATATAGCAGTTATTGTTTGTTAAAAACGAAGTGACATATTTTGTGTATGTAAATAAAAGTGTTTGTGTACGTTTGTTACTGCGTGAATAAGAAAATGTATCCATGTCTTATCGTATCTATTGCTGTTGCTGGTGTTTTCATCTGCAATTTTTGGCTGAATTAGCAGTATTAATAAAATCAGTGTAAACATTATAATACCTGTTCAATAATCAGATAGATAAGAGATGTGGAAATAAAACGCATTCTTCTCAGAATAGAATCTTATATATTTGATTAAATTAAATAGACCAAAATCTATTTGAATAAGTAATAAATCCGTTTTTAATATAGAAATATTTCTTTGCCTATTCATACAATTCAGGTTGGCTAAAAAATTAGATAAAATGCTACTTACTTATCTATCATTCAATTAGCTTAAATTTTTTTTAAAGATTTTTGGTTGGAAAAGATTTTTTTAATTATTTTGGATTGTAATCCTTCAAACTTTTGGCGGCAAGTCAAGTATTGTCTGCAAAGTATCTTGTAATTTAAAAATTGGAAGGAAACTGCTAATTGGTTGATAAATGCAAAACCACAAATTAAAAAAATTACACCTTCTGGAGCATTTTTTTTTAAACAAAAATTAACATATTTGGTACGGAATTCAGCTGAGTTCACACAAACACATATACACTTTGAGACACACACACACACACACACACACACACACACACACACACACACACACACACACACACACACACACACACACACAGAGAGAGAGAGAGAGAGAAACACACAAAAAGACACAAGCACACGCAAACATACTCATTCACGAACACAAACACATACGCACTAACAAACACACTCACACAAACACACAAACACACACACTCACACACACACACTCACACACAACCACAAACACATACTCACGCACAAATACACACACACACACACATATATATATATATATATATATATATATACCTATATATATATATCATAATGCTTATTATCATGGGAACAAATAACATGACACCAGAAAAGTATTTACTCATTTTGTACACCAAACTCCTTGATGTCTACCATGAAATAATCCATACAGTAGTGTGGTTGACTGTTAATCGTCCGTCTGTCAACTGAGGAACCCATTGTTAAATCTCACACCCGGCCAAGTGAACATGTCAAAAGTTAAACCAAAAAAATAATAATTATAATAAACCACAAACAGATTGCCCAGTTGGCTGGGGCTGTAAAATACAACGACTGCTTCTTTGCAGAGGGATAATGCCCGCCAAATGGTGTCCTGGATATGACACTAAACAATCTGATGGTGAGGTTCAAGTGATGCTGGAGCTTTGGGGAATGTGGAACCCCCCTTCATTGCCATTGATCCTAGGTTCAATCTGGCCCAGAATGGCAACACCTGATAGGGCCATATCTATAGGTTGAATAGAACTACCTGCATACTTATGCTGAACTGAATTGTTTGAATTAGAACTGTTTGACTAATCAGAATAGCTTGAAATAAAAATGTTTTTGACAAAAAAAAAAAACTGTATTTCATTTTAAAAGCCTGCCTTTGCTAAACTGAATTGTTTGAAATGGAACTGTTTCTGATATTGAAACTGTACTTATACTAAATTGAATTGTTTAATATAGAATTGTTTTGACATTTATCTGTGTGTAAACAAAATCTGTACTTAGACTAAACTTAATTATCTGAATTAGAACTGTTTTGAAAGTTAAACTGAGTACTTATTCTAAACTGAATTGTTTGAAATAGAGCTGACTATTTGCATAAAAATGGATTTTGCGTTAAATAACCAACAAAGATTGATAGTCCATAAAACCAACCAACCAACCAACCAACAGAAAGAGCAAAGAAGATAAGACAAAAGAACGGATTCAAGAAAGCAAAACATAAGAAGGCGAGGTCTGTGTGTCTAAGCGTTTGGCTATCAAAAGGACCTTGTGAAACTCCCAGCAGCTACTAAGTCAAATTCGGTGCCACATTCATTCAGCCTTGTGCCAAATCTTAGCAAAAAGCTCAGTAAATTGATTGAATTTATGTGATTTCATAGCAAGTCAATCAGAAATAGCTGCTAAGATTTTTTTTAGGTTTAGCGAATTCCGAATACTAATGATTACGGCTACTTGAGATTGATTACCAGATTATTAGTAAAGATTATTTTGCAAGCTGATGAAAATTATTAAGAAAAAAATGCTTAATATAAAATATGTGAAAGATGAGATACAATAATATTGTTATTTTCATTAGCAATCTGCTATTCTATAACAGGAACTAAATAAGTCATTACTTTCCATTTCGTTGTTCGGGACTTCTTACGTCACTTTGTCACGTGACACTCTTGTGGTTGTTGTGTATGCAACAAACTGTATTCTTCTAAAATATATGAATCAGATTTCACTTTTCAGTTTCATCTGTTTAACGGCGAATCAACTATTATAGAATCAGGTTTGATTTGAATTTTAAATTCCATAGTTAATTTTTTCTTATAGAATTTACGGAAAATTCTCATCAAGTCTCTCTCTCTCTCTCTCTCTCTCTCTCTCTCTCTCTCTCTCTCTCTCTCTGTTCTATCACTCTTAGCTTCTGGTAGAGTCTGTAGATTACACCCAGTGTCTCTACAGAGCTGATTAAACCACCATGATTATTTTATTTTTGACCACTTAAAAACTCACTTTCAGCAACCTTTCGCTAAGCATTCTATCACATCTTAATAATAGAATTTTTATTGAAATTAATTTTATCAAAAAAATGGAAGGTACTATTTACCAACCCCTCCGCTCGGGCAGGATATGACACAAGGTCAATTTTTAAGCGGAGTTTAACAGGTTTGAATTCAGAGTTTTCCTTCTCCTAGACTAGTTGCCTCACCAAGGCTGAAGAACCTAGTCCGTCCTACTATTTACCCATCAAAAAAATGGAAGGTACTTAATATTCAGTTTTTAGTAGTTATTTTTATGGCATATCAACCGTTGCAGGTTATTTAACGCCAAACCCTCCTTTACATATACATTAAATATATATGATTCATAAACACATTTTGTTAATAATATTTTTAACGAGCCGAACCTCATATTTTACACTGAGTAAAATTTTTCCATGTATCAATAACAATTCAGTTAAAAATCAGTCATTTGTTCACAAACAATTAAATGATCAAAGAGTTCTATTTCAAGCAGTTCAGTTTAGCATAAATCAAATGCTTGAACACAGTTTAGATGTCAAACACTTGTATTTGACCCATAGATAGGAGGACCCTTTCAAGTGCTATCATCCCGAGCCAGAGTGGACCTGGGATCAATGGCAATAAGGGGTAATCCACATTCTCCAAAGAACCAGATTTACTGGAACCTCACCATTAGATTGTTTAGTGTCTTATCCTTCTGCAGGGTGCAGTCAATGTGTTCTACACCCCCAGTCAACAAACCGGTTATTTTTCTATGTTGGGGGAACATGGTCACACTAATACATATAATTCTGTCCGATTAATTCAAACTATTATCCAAATTAACTCTTTTCAAAGGAATTTTTAGCCACTTATATTTATACCTATAACCTATTTAAATTAGACTATATACGTAACTCTATACCAGGTTTATTTTTAAAAGTGCGAGGACTTAACCAAAATGGAGAAGCATAACTAATCCTTTAAGTTGAGATCTTTCGGATGAGCCATCTGTCTGTAAGTTATGTCCCAAGAATACTGACGCCAAAGTGCTAAAAAGGGTTGACTTTTGTAAGACACTTCTGACTCCCTGAATCCTTCTTGGCAAGCCTTAGAGCTTTTTGAATAGTGCTTATATATATATATATATATATATATATATATATATATGTGTGTGTGTGTGTGTGTGTGTGTGTGTGTGTGTGTGTGTGTGTGTTTTGAGCAAGGAATTTACAAGATTCAATTTTAACACTAACTTTCGCTTCGACGAATACATTTGAAATACTTTTGTAATGTCTAGATTTTAATAAAAGGTAAGCTGAAGGATAAGTGTGACACTATGGCTTCCCTGAGAGTGTGTCCTGGGAGCAGACATTTGATACGTTTCAGGAAATACCTTGAGCATAATTTTAGAAATATCATTTAGGTATCACTGTGATGAACAAATTAACCGGTAATAGAATGTAAACACACACACACACACACATATATATATATATATATATATATATATATATATATATATATATATATATATATTAACCAAAGACAGATTGTAAGTATGTATTTTTACTCGTGGCTGTCTGGAGAATGCGTAAAACATGAAAGCCAGGGTCACAGTCACTATCATAATATATATATATATATATATATATATATATATATATACTCACGCACACACACACGTTCATACATATATATATATATATATATATATATAGAGAGAGAGAGACTCAATTTCCAATAACATACACATACATAAATATATATATACACCTACTTATACGTCTTCTGTCCACACACATAGCCACGCCAACAATGCACTCATTAAACCTATGGTTACACACTCAACCTCGTGGATATGTCTGGGCCCACACATATTCTCTCTCTCTCTCTCTCACACACACACACACACACACATATATATATATATATATATATATATATATATATATATATATATATATATAGCCACCTTGTAACCAAACACACACACACACACATACACACACACACACACACACATATATATATATATATAAACACATACCTTACTCTGTGTACCGCCACAGTAAAGTTCATAGTTTCATATTTAACAAAGTTTCTGGTTTGGTTCTCTTCATTTCTTCCAAGGCATATTAAATCTTATGGGTTATTTAATGCCAAAATATGATCCTTTGTATATGTGTGATTGTAATCATAACAATTTTCCGAGTTCCACTTGATTTTTAGAATTTATTCTTTTTTATTTGTCCGTATTTATTCGTTTTCACACACTTATACCAAGTATTTATTTCTAATACAAATAATTTTCTCACCGCTGTCCGGATTCATATATTCTAATCCAAAAACTATAATTTACGCAGTTATATATTTTCGACTATTCTTTTTCTTCTAATCACAATGATTTATTTGCATACGGTTATACGGTTTCAAGAAATCTTATCCAATTCTTATAATTAGCAATATTGCTCTATGAAACATTAAAAGTATAAATAAAGGTTTACTTCAAATTACCCAGAAATGTAACATTACCATCAGATGCACTGTAGAACACTCTTTTAAGGGGAACTTACCTTTCTTCAGGGAATACATTTGGTGTATCATCTGTTCCACTGCCTTAGTGGTCGAAATGGCCGGTAGGTTTACTGTCACTAACACCCACAAAATTACGAAAATGAGGGATGAGAGTATATTGTAGATTTCATGAGGTTAGGATAGTAACTCTCTGTCTAACATTGTTTTGAGTTCAGAACTCTCCTTCTATAAGACAGGAAGGTAATCAAGACTAGAGATCCCATTGAATTTAATCCATGGCTGGATGGAAAAGAAATGGATCCATAACTTTCGCAGCGGCAGTATGGCTAACAGAAAAAGTCAATCATTTATCTGAAGAATCGAAGCTGTGTCAACAAAAAGAAAAGTCAATCAGAGAATTGTAATACTTCTTTTTGTATTCTCATCACGAGCCAGGGACAGAATGGTGGTTTTATTACCAAAATTCCGTACGATACGATAATATGATCACAGAAATCGAAGAAAATCAATATATTTTGCTGATTGGATTTTTTTAATTCAGCTTACCATCACCTGCTTGATTTGTGTTTTTTCCTTCACTAAAAATTACATTATTTATTGAGATGTGTTTGAAAAAAAAAAAAAGATCTCATACTTCCTGAAATTATTTTTGTGGACCAGAAATGAAATCCTGTTGATTTTGCCTGAAAGTGGTGATTTTTTTTAATCATTTGCCTAATGTTAAAAAAAAAGTATGTTCACCGCTGATCCAGTTGTCTATGTTTGTAGGAACCAAATCTCCAGGCAGATTCAACATCGAAAATTACGTGGGTATGTAAAAGCCAAACAAAAATCTGGTCACTTTTTAGGACGATTCCTACCATTTCTGTGCATCTGAAGACAGAAAAGCTGATAAAAAAAATGACTTAGGATGAGTAACTTGTCAGTTCTTTTTTTGTTTTGAAAAAAAAAAATTCATGCAAATCCATTGTAGAGAAGTTAAAAAAAACTGTGAAAAAAAGTGTACTCGAGATGAAACAAAGCAACAAAGGTAGGGCAAAAAGTTCTAAACATCGCCCAGAAAGAAGCATAGCTGAATATTTTTGTTATGCCGGCATACCACCACATTTTATAAAACGATAAAAAGTATTTCAGGTTTCTGTGTTAATTTCGGTGTAGTTGAGGCCCATACAAATCTGAGTCGACAAATCAAGATTCTGGCTGAGACTTAGAACATTTTGAACCACCATTATAAATCAGCGAGGCTGCATCTCATATTTCCTTAAGAAACGTATGTACATAAAGCATTTAGGCTCTAGTTTTGCAACACTAGGACGGGTAAGTCTAACTTTCTTTAATACTGACCCCAGGATCACGTCGACCATGTCTCGTAGTATATGTTTCGATTCCATTGAATGATAAACTAGATCTGAAAATTAAATACTGATTAAAGAATAATTGGAATCATAAGTTAGTTATCTATGTGTTGTACAGTGGCTCGTACAGCGTGTTTTACGGTATCGCGGAATTATAAAAGACACCTTGTTTATCAAGCACGGCAGACAGAGACAAAAGCAGAGACAGAGACAGAAGCAAAGACAGAGACAGAAACAGAGACAGAAGCAGAGACAGACACAGAGACAGAAGCAGAGAAGGAAGAGCTCTGAAAGGACTTCGGTCAGTAGAAAAACAACTTCGGACGTAACACCAACAGCGAGAGGCTTATAATACAAGTCGGATTGCGCTAATTGAGTTAATAAATAATTAACTCTGTTTCACTTTGTATCGTTTTCTTACCATGATATAACAAAAGGTAAGAAATAAATAAGTGAAAACATGAAACAAAGAGCAAAACATTTTATTAGTAGAAATATTTAACCCATAAAACTGTGTGCAAATTATTTGTATTTGATATGAATACTTGAAACGATATAAGAATGTTCATTTTATTCCTATTTGATCGAAACACTTGAAACCATATAACTTGCGAATTATCTACCTTAGAAATATTTGCAAAAATATAATGGGGTATACATAACGAATTATTAATTATTGAAAATTATAATGGTTTAGAAATTATTATTGCAAAACATGAATAGTGACTTGAAACCAAATGATTTCTTGGAAAAAAAAGATTTAATTTGACATGATATAACCCAAACAAAGATTGATATGCAGTAAAGCCAAACAATCAAATAATGTATTAAGAAGCGAGGAAGTAGTGATTAGCTGCTGCGGAGAGACACACTACTGGTTGAACAACAATAATATATTCGGGGAAACATCTTGAACATTCCATCGTCAAAACTGTTACTGGGGAAAAATACGCGATATTTCTTTAAAAATTCATAAGCTTGATTAGCATCTTGTCAATAAAAACACACTTTGCTTTGCATGACAGAAAAGGGATTTGTTTCAACATGAAAAATCACCTACAAAAAGACGGTATGAGTACTTTTTTTTAAATTTATTTATTAGCACGTCTGTCAACGGTCATTAGATTTATTTTGATTGGCGGATTTCCGTCTCTTTGTTTAGCTGGTATGAAGCATATAGTCGCTTTTGCTAACTGACAGAGAACGGATTAATGTCTCTTTTTTTCCTTCCTTTTTTTTTGTAATGTCAATATTAAAGAATGATTTAGAAAAAGATGTCAAAAGAATATTTAATATATATATAGTGATAAGCTGTTGGGAAAATGTGTTTGGCGGGTTTTTTATTAACGTAAAGCCTAAAAGATTATTTTGCTGTGATGAATTTATACAAAATGACATCAAAACGCGAGTATAAAAAGGGCATAGACAGCTCCAATAGGCTATTGGTCATAAGGACATCAGACTTGTCTGATAAAATAAAACGCAGTTTTTTCCAAGCAGCGGTTGTATCAATACTGCTATATGGATGCACCAAATGGACGCCAACTAAGCATATGGAGAAAAAGCTTAACATCATTTACTCTAGAATGCATCGAGCGGTATTGAAAAAGTCCTGAAGGCAGCACCCTATTAAGCAGCAGCTGTACAATCACCTACCACCTATCACGAAAACTATCCAAATTAGATGGACCTGATATGCAGGACACAGCTATTGAAGTAATGACAAACTCATAACCTATATATTCCTGTCCCCCCCCACACCTAACATGGACGAGGAAAGGTTGGACGACCAGATAGAACCTATCTACAACAACTCTATGACGAAACAGGATGTATACTGTAAGACCTGCCGGGGACAATGGACGATAGAGACGGTTGGCGAGAGAGGGTCAGGGAGATCCGAGCAAGCAGGCAACATGATGATGATGATGATGATGATTTTTTTTTATATTTACCATGATTGAAGATCATGGATTGAATTGTTTGTAACTTAATTAGATTATAATACCAGTGTGTATATATATATATCATCTGTGTTAGGATCCCATCTTGAAATGCTGCGATAAAACAAAAGAGTCTGTCAGTGTTTTACCATATATGAATCTCTCCTTCATCATTCTGACCTATCGTCCATCACTCCAGGCAAGTCCTATAAACTGCATCCAGTGTCTGCAGAGAGTGGATGTACGTATATCTTTACAAGTTGTCAACTCTGACGAGCCCATGTGTAGGAGTCAATAAAAGAACGTCAGTTAGGTATTCCTTCTTACTTTACCAGCAGTGCCCATTATCATTCCTTCTTACTTTACCAGCAGTACCCATAATCATTCCTTCTTACTTACCAGCAGTACCCATCATTATTCCTTCTTTCTACCAGCAGTGCCCATCATCATTCCTTCTTACTTTACCAGCAGTACCCATAATCATTCCTTCTTACTTACCAGCAGTACCCATCATCATTCCTTCTTACTTTACCAGCAGTGCCCATCATCATTCCTTCTTACTTTACCAGCAGTGCCCATCATCATTCCTTCTTACTTTACCAGCAGTGCCCATCATTATTCCTTCTTACTTTACCAGCAGTACCCATAATCATTCCTTCTTACTTTACCAGCAGTACCCATAATCATTCGTTCTTACTTTACCAGCAGTGCGCATCATCATTCCTTCTTACTTTACCAGCAGTACCCATAACCATTCCTTCTTACTTTACCAGCAGTGCCCATCATCATTCCTTTTTACTTTACCAGCAGTACCCATAATCATTTCTTCTTACTTTACCAGGAGTGCCCATCATCATTCCTTCTTACTTTACCAGCAGTGCCCATCACCATTCCTTCTTACTTTACCAGCAGTGCCCATCATCATTCCTTCATACTTTACCAGCAGTACCCATAATCATTCCTTCTTACTTTACCAGCAGTGCCCATCATCATTCCTTCATACTTTACCAGCAGTGCCCATCATCATTCCTTCATACTTTACCAGCAGTACCCATAATCATTCCTTCTTACTTTACCAGCAGTGCCCATCATCATTCCTTCTTACTTTACCAGCCGTACCCATAATCATTCCTTCTTACTTTACCAGCAGTACCCTTCATCATTCCTTCTTACTTTACCAGCAGTGCCCATCATCATTCCTTTTTACTTTACCAGCAGTACCCATAATCATTTCTTCTTACTTTACCAGGAGTGCCCATCATCATTCCTTCTTACTTTACCAGCAGTGCCCATCACCATTCCTTCTTACTTTACCAGCAGTGCCCATCATCATTCTTTCATACTTTACCAGCAGTGCCCATCACCATTCCTTCTTACTTTACCAGCAGTGCCCATCATCATTCTTTCATACTTTACCAGCAGTACCCATAATCATTCCTTCTTACTTTACCAGCAGTGCCCATCATCATTTCTTCTTACTTTATCAGCAGTGCCCATCATCATTCCTTGTTACTTTACCAGCCGTACACATAATCATTCCTTCTTACTTTACCAGCAGTGCCCATCATCATTCCTTCTTACTTTACCAGCAGTACCCCTAATCATTCCTTCTTACTTTACTTAGCAGTACCCATCATAATTCCTTCTTACTTTTCCAGCAGTGCCCATCATCATTGCTTCTTACTTTACCAGCAGTACCCATCATCATTCCTTCTTACTTACCAGCAGTACCCATCATCATTCCTTCTTACTTTACCACCAGTGCCCATCATCACACATTTGTTTTGGTTGGTTTGTGTGTTGGTAGGCAAGTGGCCGTCCAGCAACATTTTTCTACGGTGATGCATTTGTTCATAACCAGGCATTAGCATAATTCTATAGTTCTCCTTTTGCCGTTCACAATATTTTCTTTTTTTTTTCTTTTTTTTTTTTTTTAGAGTTCTGGTGTTACATGCATATGTTAACATCGATACGGTAACAACTTGGAAGGAATTATGTTTTACTCTATCAGAGAGATCAATTTTCATATGATTGACGGTTTGGTAATAACAGTCCCTTCCTTTCTTTCGAGTATGTAGACATCACTTTCAGTAGATGGGATATTGCTACCGAGGTATATGAACTGGTCTATTTTCATAAACTTACAACTTAAAGATAAGATAGATTATTGGTATTTTATAGACTGATCTCGTTCCTAAGTCCACTGGTCCGAGAAAAGAAAAGCTCTAAATTTAAATCCTGTGAATTAGACAAGAATGCTACATGTTGTTTTGAACCAATCTTGGAAGAAAACAGCACCCCGTAAAATAGCAGCGCTACCGCAATTTGACCCTCTTTTCACAAACCATCCAAGTCAGAAAAGCAATACACCCTGAGAATAGGAGGGGAAGTTAGAACATATATAGGAATTTCCATTGATTCCAACACATGGACAAACTGCTATTGGCTGAACAGCAAAGACTTTCATATATAAGCACCATGCAGAAAGTGGATAAGGTCTTGAAAACTGGCCAGAAGCGATGGACAAAAGCAACGGATGGAAAGATGGAAAGACGGGTTAAGAGAACCAAAGGATGTGGTCCTATCTGCATGACTTGAATATATATATAGAGAGAGAGGGAAAGAAAGAGCGAGAGCGTATGTGTGCGTATGTGTGTGTGTTGTGTGTGTGTGTGTGTGTGTGCTTTGGAATTTATTTCGGCAGCACATTTTCTCGTAGGCATATTTTATTAAAGATGACAGACAAGTATTTAGAGTTTTTTTTTGTTTTTGTTTTTTTTTTTTATTAACCTTTCTTTGCTCATAACTGAGGTGTCACAGATGAAAATGAAGACTAAAATCTCTGATGCTACGACCCTAGAACACATAAATCTACCCTTCGTTGGTCATTTCAGAGAATTTTGGAGCAACCACTTTGAGATATTTCATGTGGTCAATGAATTTTTTGTTTGAGTGCGTTCATCACGAAGAATTGACGACATATTTGAATGCATAGTCCGTTGCTATTGGTTGGAATTTATAAAAGTCATATATCAGACTATGATTCCCTGAGGCTTCGAGACGGTGCAACTTAGATGTATTAAAGTATTGTAGCTTCTAAGTCAAAATAATTTTTTCTTAAACAGCCTTCCCCCGCTTTGCCATATCTCACTCTCGAACGAGAAATAGGAAATATTAACCTTAACTCCTAATCCTTCTCCGCCATCTTTGATAAGAAATGTCAACAATATCTATCTATCTATCTATCTATCTATCTATCTATATATATATATATATATATATATATATATATATATTAATTGAAAAAATAGAAGTGAATATATAGATATGTCTATGTAAACGTACGTATATGCATAATTGTGAGACTACTGATTCCAAGTGAATAATATAGTTATTTAGAGATTTGCCTTAACACGTAATGGACGAACAAATACTAATGTGAATCTAATGAAGAAGAAGGAAATAAATAAAGAATATTCTAATTGATTAAGACAGATAATTTAGTATATATATATATATATATATATATATATATATATATATATATATATATATATATATATATATATATATATATATAATTCTATTAAATGAAGGAATTAGGAATAGAATTAGAGAGGTCCGTAAGAACTGAATAGATAGATAGATCGATAGATAGATAGAATAGAGAGAGTGGGAGACAGAGACAGAGATCAAGTGGAAGACGCATAGATAAAGAAAGAGATAGATTCAAGGATAAAGCTAACACAAGATAGACCGTGAGAAAGGTGAGTAGGTATGTAAGTAAATAGATTATCTACTATTAATGTTAATAGAATAAGATTCAGGTGGTTAAATATGCACATATTAAACCGCCTCATATATATATATATATATATATATATATATATATATATATATATATATATATATAATCTTGAATGAGAGAGAGAAATTAGAATGTATATATATATATATATATATATATATATATATATAGAGAGAGAGAGAGAGAGAGAGATAGCATAGTACAGATTTAAATTGAATAAAAACGAAACAAATAGAAATAGATATTTTTTTAAAATCTCACAGAAATATAAAAAGTTGCAATGCTAAATTGTATATATATATATATATATATATATATAATCTTGAATGAGAGAGAGAAATTAGAATGTATATATATATATATATAGAGAGAGAGAGAGAGATAGCATACTACAGATTTAAATTGAATAAAAACGAAACAAATAGAAATAGATATTTTTTTAAATCTCACAGAAATATAAAAAGTTGTAATGCTAAATTGTATATATATATATATATATATATATATATATATATATATATATATATATATATATATATATATATTAAGATCGATAGGTCGAAATTGATAGATATATATATATAGATAGATCAGAATGAGATAACAATGAAAAATACGGAAAATTGTTTTGAATTGATATAGATTATACTTGAGACTTTCACTCAGACTAAAATGACTGGTTATTTGTATCTGTGTTGAAATTTATAACACATCCATTTTGTCCGTATTCGAAAAGTCTATTTTCAACCAAAAACTCTCAGGAGCTAGAAATGTGCTTGATGGCATTTTGCCTTCCACTTATTGTTTCTTTCGGAGAATGTAATTGTATGCAGATGGAATTTTTAGACACTGAATAGTTGTGTGTAGCCGTTCCAAAACTATTATGTGCACCTGTCTGTTTACTAACAGCAAAGTTAGATATTTTGCTGTTGTATTTTTTTCTTCTTTTCTTGTACATCCTTCTCTTTCAAAGTGAAGACGGCGCTGAAGGTATACAAGACGTTAGTTTGTGATCAAATCTTTTCACTCCTTGCAATTTTTCTTAACAATCTTATTAGGTAGTATTTTACTCGAGTCTGAGTGACAGCAAGTCTCCTAAGGTCTCTGTAATTGGCAATGCTGTGATCTGGATAGTCAAGATTCTTCCTCTGTGTTCCAGTTCTTCCCCTCATATTTCCACGCCTTAGGGACCCTTCCAAGAACACGAACGAAATGTGGAATCTCCCTCACCTTCTACAGGCGTTTATTATCTTGCACTGTCGAAGTATTTATATTTTTCCATTCAATCTTAACAATGAGGTCTGCTGGAACGACAGAATCAACTAGATAACCAACTTCTTTCTTGCCCAGTCGGCTAGGGCTGTAGAATAAACCGACTGCACCTCTACAGAGGGATAAGACTCCACCCAATGAGTTTCCTGGATATGACACTAAACAATCTGATGGTATGTTTCCAGTAATGCGGGAGCTTTGGGGAATGCGGAGCACCCCTTCCTTGCCATTGTTACCAGGCCCACTCGGATTAGGGTCCAATCTATGGGTTGAATAGAAATGCATACTTACGCTAAACTGATTTGTTTCAATTAGAACCGTTTGACTAAATTGAATAGCTTGAAATAGAAACGTTTTTGACAATTAAACTGTACTTACATTTAAACTTTGACATTGGAACTGTACTTACACTAAACTGAATTGTTTAATGTAGAACTGTTTTGGCATTTAAGCGTGTGTAAACAAAATCTGTACTTATACTAAACTGAATTATCTGAATTAGAACTGTTTGAATAAACTGAATAGCTTGAAATAGAAATGTTTTTGACAATTAAACTGTGCACTCATTGAAATAGATCTGATTATTTGTATAAAAATGGATTTAGCGTTAAATAACCTACAAAGGTTGATACGCCATAAAACCCAACCAACCAACCAAGTTCTTTCTTTTTTTCTAATTAAGATAAGATAAAGTCTTCTAGCAAGAAATAAGTGATGCTTTTTGTATTTAACAATCCTAGATAATTCCTTAAGACACATTCTGGTTTGTGTGTTAACCATTTTGTCGTACATTCGATCGTTTGGCCAAGAATAGGTGATGCGTTTTTTCTCGAAATCCCAGAGCAAACTGTGTGTCTCATTATCCAGAACAGATATTGGTTAGTGCAAATACAATTTGTTCATATGGTCAAATTTAAACTGCTTGAACAGTTACCAGTAGATCACCTTGCCAACCCAGTCATGTCTCGTCTTATACTCTTTGTGTGCTAATTTGCTGCATTCGCTTATGTGATTGATTGTTTTGTCTTTATCGCCACAGTACCAATATTTGCTGTTTGTTGCGTCGTATCTGTTCTTGCTTTAATATGGATGGTCCTAATGGCGTTGTTTAGTGCTCCTGTTAGAAGAGACTCATTTTCTCTCTCTCGGTTTCCCTTTCTTACACACATCCATTTTTTCTCGTTTGAAGTATCCATACAGTTGTTTTCCTTCTCATATTTTTTATGTTGATCCTTGCGTTCAGTATTGTTTCTGGTGGTTGACTATCATCATCATTATTATTATCATTATTCCTTGAGATTTTTTCATCGTTAGCAGATGGTCTTTCTCTGAAGTTTGAGGGATAGCAAGTGTCCTCAAATATCCAGGACTCTTCTCAGTATTCTGGCCGATCTCAACAGAGTAGTAGTTTGGATGGTGTCCCCGGGACCGCTTGTTTCGAAGTCCTCCTGTCCATTCAATAATCACTTGGTGACTGTACCAAGAAAACAAATCATAATTGGTATAAATGTCATTTTCTCGTGGTGTAATGGTTATCGTCGTAGGAAATGGACACGATGATACGAGTTCAAATCCTGGACGAGACTGATTGCATTTCACATAATACTAATACCCTTGGGAAAGATATGAATCCAATTAATCTCCCTCCAGCTATGGGTAAATAGTAGGACAGACTGGGTTCTTCAGCCTTGGTGAAGCAACTAGTCTAGGAGAAGGAAAACTCTGAATTGAAACCTGTTAAACTCCGCTTAAAAATCGACCTTGTGTCATATCTTGCCCGAGCGGAGGGGTTGGTAAATATGATATGATAAATGTCATTTTCCCGCGACATATTTTTTTCAATTCCCAAGGAAGGTCAGAGTATTTATGCTTCTTTTCACTTTCTTTTGATTTTACTCCGTGGTCAGCCGGAATAGTAAAGTGCACAATTTTACCTGTTTCTTGATTATCATAAGATTAGTTGATCCGTTTGTATGTTACAATCCAATAGAAGTTTAAGTGTGTCCTTCTCCAGGGCAGCTGCCGGTTTGCGCATGTACCATTTGTTTGTATGACCAAATTTCACTTTCTTGCACAATTAACAGGGGATCACCTTGCTCACCCAGTCGTATCTAGTCTTATACTCTTTCTGTATTATTATTATTATTATTATTGCGTTTGCTTTTTAAAATCCAGTCGTGGATTTTTCTTACAATTTTTTTTTTAATTTGAGGCATTGTGCTTAAATGAAATTAGCCAAAGGTGAACTTATAGAGATGCGTGTTTCTTTTTTTTTTCTTCCTTCAGATGTTCGATCAGAGCCCAATTCTTGTGGAGTTTGAGTCCAAGCTGACAGAAAAAAAAAAATAACAATAGTGTCCTCCACGTTTTTTCTTTGTCAATGCCACTGAAATGTGTTGCAATATCACGCACTGTGCGTAGACAATCATGTTTAGCCTAAGAACATTTTCCTTTTTAAATCACGATTCAGAATAACAATATATACCATGGGACATTTACTCGCAAGATAATGCTGAAATATACAAGAGTTAGCTGCATCCCCACTGCTATAAGCGGCGACTTGTATTTCTTGAATAGACCACTTCTGAATCAGCTAATTTGGAGTTAATTAAAAATCAATTCAGAAATAAGAAAAATGTTACTCTTAAATCAAATATCCTAACTGTAAATCTAAGCCTAAAAATACTTTTACAAATATGTATTTTTGAAAGTTTGACTTTAAAAGAGGACCACAGAGCACATCCCAAAATAACCAGCAAATGCTCTGCTCTTTATTCTATTTGGAAAAAAAATCAATGTCCTGTTAACCTGTAAATATCGGTTTGATCCAAACTTTTCATGAGCGTAAAATGAAATATCAATTCATAAAAATCCATAGCATCTTTATTCATCGATTAAATTATTTTTCTTGTTTACACGAACATAGGTTTTAAAAACCATGCATTCCTTCACAAAAGGCTTTTCCAATTATAATTCAAGGATTTGGTTTGCTTTCTTTCTTTAAAAGCATACCATCCTTCGTGGTTTTAATGACAAAACCATCCTAGTGATACTATTGATAGTATTCAACTGTATCCTAGTGATTCTATGAATTCTATTGATAATATTGAACTGCATCCTAGTGATCCTACGTTTATTACCTTGCTGCCGAATGCAGTTTAATGCCATACCTAGAAAAAGTCTGGAATCAGAGGGTGTTATATAGCCATGATACAACTATACACATATACAGATGCAGGGAAATACGAAACACTGATGACTCTCCGTTGTTCAGGTGCGAAACGCTTATTAACTTCTTGACTTTAGTTTTTCGAAACGAGGAAAGAGAGACAAAATTTTTTCGATGCTGACTGTACTATCTGACCCAACAAATGCACAGCGCATCCCGTAGCCACCAGCTGGACTGACCTGGCCCAGAGTCAAATCTCAACTAACTTCTTTTTTCAAAATCACCAAATTCTCAACCTATCGCTTCCGGGCATGACATCATTCACGTCCCATTCTCATTTCCTATCTGAGGGTTTTATTATGACATTTGTGATTGTCATATCCTCTGCACACGAGCGTCAACTGTACTCAGTGCGTGTGTGCACCTGCACTAAGAGCCGAATAGTTCAAAGCCTAACCAAACCGTATGATCAAATATAATTAACGAAAAATGATTAATATAAAAAAATCATTCCGTAATTATATTAAAAGGGTAACTTCCCGGTCTGAAAAACTCACACTGAGTTACATGTCGATTAATATATTTTTTTAAATCTTCAAATGTAGTCTCATTTTTTAAATATTTTAAATAGTAGTGAGTCCAACATCTCGCTTTTTTCTCCTGGCGCACCGCCAGGAGAAAAAAGCGAGATGTTGGACTCACTACCCCACCTTCTTATTGCATAATGTTGGAAACTTTGGAGTAATCATCTAGTTCATTTAGCCTCGTTTGATCATCGTCATCATGTCGTGCCGCTAGCATGGATATCCCTGACCCTTTCCCGCCACTTCTCCCTATCATTCAACGCCTCTGGTAGGTCCTCTGGGCTACATCCCGTATACTCACATAGCTGCTGAATATATGTTCTGCTTTTGACCGGCCATATGTGGGGGTCCATTGGAGTACATCACTTATGAGCTCATCCCTGCTTCTCCAGCAGTGTCCTGCATGTCTGTTTCGTCTGACCACAAATACATTCCATCCAACGATTCGCTAAGTATAGTAGGATATACGAAGTGAAGGTGCCCGTGGTGTAATGGTTATCGTAGAAAATGGACACGGCGACACGAGTTCAAATCCTGAACGAGACTGATTGCATTTCTCAGAGCACTAATACCCTTGGGAAAGGTATGAATCCAATTATTGTCCCTCCAGCTATGGGTAAATAGTAGGACAGACTAGGTTCTTCAGCCTTGGTGAGGCAACTAGTCGAGGAGAAGGAATATGCTGAATTCAAAACTGTTAAACTCTGCTTAAAAATTGACCTTGTGTCATATCTTGCCCGAGTGGAGGGGTTGGGTAAATATGATAGTAGGGAAGACGTATGGAAAGGCTCATGAGAAACAAATTCACTTATAATTCTCGAGAACTTAGCACTTTACTAATGATACAAACAAAACGTCAGACTTTTTAGTTTTACTAGAAGAGCGACAGTAACATATTGCGATAATTTTTTAAAAAATAACCTTGATGTTTCAACGAGAACAGATTCTATACTGTAAACCGAGGCAGAAGTGGCAGCGAGGAGCACTTTGATAAAAGGAACCGTTCACAGATACAATATTATTGTCCTAGGCAAAAATACGCATCCATAAATAATCCCGTCATTTAAAGGGAAGTATGCACATAATAACAATACATCCTACGGAAGAGAACGATATATACACACACACACACACACACACACACATATATATATATATATATATGTATATATATATATATAGAGAGAGAGATAGAGATCCATTGAAGAAAAGCATAAAAAATTACCACTAAAGTTTTTGCCAATTCGTCGTACAAATCATATCAAAGAATACACTTCCTTTTCCTCATTTTAAGAATTCCTTTGCACTGGATAAATATACATATCTGGGCTCGTTTCCAATCTATTTCAGCCAAAATAAACGTATGGTGATAAATTCATTAAAAGTAATAGTTATTTTAAAGATATATCTAAGTTAGATTTGGAATCAGGGTAAAATTCATTTATTTTTTATGTCTGCTTTCGTGTAACGTAAGCTGTTATTTTCTAAAGTTCCTTAAGTTTGGCAAAAGACCGAATCGATAAGTTACCCAGCGATTATTAATGGTCTTATTCATTGTACAGACGGCGAAAAATATTTTATATATGATGAGGATTCTCATTATCAATGTGAGCCAACAGAATCGATTTCCTTGATTTTCCACCGGTCGCTATCAGTCATCACTTATAGTAACGCTTCTCAACAGCATTCAGTGTCAGCCCAAACTTGAAAAATGTAAGTTTTTTCGACTTTGCGAATTGGTTTGTCCATCTTGGGGGATCTGGAAGAACGTCACTAAAGAGTTATCCCAACCGTCTAGAGCAGAGTCCTGCAAATTTTGTTCTTCTTACTCAGATATTTTGTCTGATGGAAAGTAAGCTAAAGTTTTGTGGAGTGCTGCTTTCAGGATTAGTACAAAACAGCTTGTAGTATATTTGGTAGAATTCATATGGTGCTGCCATATATAATAGTTGGGCTGTCCTGGCCACATTTTCGAAGAATTCCTGTTTTATCAAAGAGATCAGGATTCCATATGGTCGATGAATTGAAGTCTATGCTTTGCCTATGGTTATGCTGACATCGATATCAGTTGATGAGATATTGCTACCGAGGTCGATGTACTGGTCTAAGGATTTCAGAGGTTTGTCATTAAATGAGATGATTTTGCCAAAGTGATCAAAACGCATTGAATTTGTTGAAGTTCACGTTGAGACCAATGCCTCTTCCTGTTTGCTCCAGACTATGCAGCTCGGATTCGGCTTGGATGGGTGTATTTGCAATAAGCATAAGATAATCCACATAGTCTGCATCAATAATAGTTTCCCCTTAATATCGTTTGCTTATTTCCTTTTTTAAGTGATGCATGACGTTCAGAAAAATAAGAAATGACCTTGCATTTCCACGGTGAACAAGCTTAGACACAAGGTTATTTTTAAAACAGGAACATTCATGTGTAAAGGTTGGCAGTCAATGCTAGTCTAGCTCCTCTAGTATTTCCCAATTAGGAATTACCTCAAGCATCAAGCAATGAACTTGATTCTCCTCCTTTTAAAAGGGGGGGGGTAGATTCTACCTAAGGGACAGCTCCCTAAGCGTAAGTTGTCGATTTATTCCCCCAAATCTTCAGAGAAATGAAAATATCAAATACCTGACAATTTCTAAAGGATCACTGCTTACATGGGTTGCTATGTGAGACATTGTTTAAAATACAGGTAACCAAATATAATCTATGTAAATCATTACAGATTGTCAGCTTTTTATTCCTTACACATCGTTGAACAGCGATTATGGAGTTGCAATAAAAAGCTACAGAAATGAAAATGATTAAATATTAGAACATTTCAAGAAAAAAAACATGAGAATATTGAATTATTGAGAATATTTAAACAAACATCTATTCTACACAAATCTGATTTACTTTTCTGCAAATTTATCCTGCCAGGTTTGCTGGGACTATAGAATACAATGATTGCAATTTTCCTAGGTTTCCTAGGTGAGACAGTTAACTTCCCCTAATGATAAGATCTCTTCATTGCCATTGATTCCTAGTTAACTCTGGTCCGTATTGGTAGTACCTCAGTCTAGTATCCTCGTGGTGTAATGGTTAAAGCGAGGAACTGCGGAATCGTAGTACGCGAGTTCGTACTCCAGTCGCGGTATTATGTTCACTTTCGGGCAAATACCCTTGGGAAAGGTATGAACCCCCTTATTCTCCCTCCAGCTATGGGTAAATAGTAGGACGGACTAGGTTCTTCAGCCTTGTTGAGGCAACTAGTCTAGGAGAAGGAAAACTCTGAATTCAGACCTGTTAAACTCCGCTTAAAAATTGACCTTGTGTCATATCCTGCCCGAGCGGAGGGGTTGGGTAAATAGTACCTCAGTCTAGTAGAATCTTTCAAGCATTTACTGAGATTCTTTTTTTAATTATCATTACTCCTTTTCGAGTTACAGTAAGTCTCCCGGACACTTTTCAGTATTCTAGCTGATGTCAACAATGGATGGTTTTGACTCATCCTATTATTTTCAAATCCTCCTGTCCCAGTACTAATCCTTTGATTACTGTACCAAGAGCAACAATTGCAATTGGTATAATCGTCACGTTCATGTTTCAAATTTGTTTTCAATTCCATAGCAAGGTCGAGTTACTTATCTTTCTTTACATTTTCTTTCAATTTTACTCTATGGTCAGCCGGGAGAGCAAAGTCCACAATTTGGCAAGTTCTTTTTTTTAAATTTTTTTGTTGATTATTTCTAGGTCTGGTTGTCTGGCCTAGATTTGGTGATTCCTTTGTATCTCAAAATCCTAGAAAAATTTGTTCGTCTTATTAGAATTATTATTATTACTAGTCATTTGAAATGATGGAGATGTGAACAAATTATTCATATTACCCAGGAAAAGTTGAATAATAGAAGTACTCATGTTAAATTGCAATACTTAAACTGTTCGCCAATAAATGAGCTGTAAAGTCTCGGTGAAAAATAAAGTTAGCAGCAAATTATATATATATAAATATATATATATATATATATATGATTTGTCATTCAAAACTTCATAGGAATTAATGAGTCATAAAGCACCAGACAATCAACCATCAAAATTTATTTTATTTTTATCCAAACTGATTTTCAATGGTTTTATAATGAATTAATAACGGTTACTGATTCATAGAATATATTTAGTTTAATTACACATACCGTATTGCCTATTAATATATATACTCCAACCATTTTTATTAATCATAAAACATTCCTCATCTCAAAATCCCCGAATGTTATTATTCCCATTGAAGAATTTTATATATATATATGTATATATTGAGAGAGACAGAGAGACAGAGACAGCGAGATAGAGAGGGAGATGGAGATAGAAAGAGAGTGATTGAAAAAGTTAGTTTGAAGAAAACAATTTAATGTAAAAGAAAGTCAATGCTATAACGTTTTGGTCCAATTGAACCATCCTCAGGACTTGAACGGACGAAATTGACTGTTTATTTTCAACCTTCGTGGGTTATTCAATGACAAAGAAGAATATTAGCAGTACTATTTAACCTGTATCTGGAAGGATAAGGAGGTTCATACTTTTCTTAAATGTATTTGACCGAAAGTGAACGTAATAGCGCGACTAGATTTCGAACTCACTTACTACGATTCCGCTGTCCATCGCTTTTACCATTACACCAACAACCCGGACAGTATCGAATGACGTTAAGTCACTAATGGATTTTTTAAAATAAAATACAAAGCAAGGAGGCAATGTTATGTAAACAAAGAAAGGCATAACCCTTTAGTCGTTAAATCAATATTCGTATTTAGAATATGTCACTTGACTGTTTGAGACAATATTGTAGAAAAAATAGAATCATCAAGTGAAATAATGAATTAAAAGGACAAAAAAGAACAAAAAAGAAAAAAAAGGAGAATGGAAGAATAAGAGAAAAAGAAATAGAAGAGAGAGACAAGGGATCGTTATGAAAAGGAAAATGGAAAAAACAAGAAACAACCTGACACATCATAACGTAAATAAGTAATTATTGTTAAATCAAAAATTAAGCTAATGTCAATTGATATGTCAATCAATAAAAACATTTTAAAAGTAGAAAAAACGGTAGTTGTGGGAGAAAAGTTCTTTAATAAATGTAGCGAAAGTAAATAGATAAAATATTTACTGGAGAATAGAGAGAATTGAAAATGGTGGAATTTGGGATATATATGAGAAAAAGACACTGTGTCGGAAAAAAGTGTTTAAGTATCAATGGGGAATTTGTGAAAATGTGTATGAAAATTAATTTATTAATTAAAGATGGAATATATTATAGCTATTTAAGATTAGTTTTCCCAAATAGGGCGGAAACCATTTTTAAATTTTTTTATCTATATTGTCAAATTCATTTTAATTATTTACTTCCGTGTATATATGCGTATAGTTAACTACTCCATACGAGCAGGATTCGACTCAACGCAGGGTTTAACAGGTGTAAATAAAGATTTTTCCTTATAAACCGGTCGTCATACCAGGGTTAAAGAACCCAACCTGCCGAGCTTTTTACCTATTCATGATAGAATGATACCTTTCCAAAGGTTATTAGCACCATGTGAAATGCAAACAACTTTGAGACTAGGGTCACAGTGTTTATTTCCTACGACCATAATCATGAATACTTCCATAAATCCCAGGATAATTATGCAATAAAAACTGCTATTATTGAGAATTATGAATTCGCCAACAGACATTACGCTCCGGATGATTTTCGAATTCTCAGACAGTATTCTCTGCAAAGAAGTATCACGCCCCACAAAAAATGTTCCTTGGATATGACACTGAATTATTTGGTTCGATTCTAGTTCTAGGGATTTAGGGAGTTTGGACAAATCCTTTTTTGAATTCTCAGACAGTATTCTCTGCAAAGAGGTATCACGCCCCACAAAAAATGTTCCTTGGATATGACACTGAATTATTTGGTTCGATTCTAGTTCTAGGGATTTAGGGAGTTTGGACAAATCCTTTTTTGAATTCTCAGACAGTATTCTCTGCAAAGAGGTATCACGCCCCACAAAAAATGTTCCTTGGATATGACACTGAATTATTTGGTTCGATTCTAGTTCTAGGGATTTAGGGAGTTTGGACAAATCCTTTTTTGAATTCTCAGACAGTATTCTCTGCAAAGAGGTATCACGCCCCACAAAAAATGTTCCTTGGATATGACACTGAATTATTTGGTTCGATTCTAGTTCTAGGGATTTAGGGAGTTTGGACAAATCCTTTTTTGAATTCTCAGACAGTATTCTCTGCAAAGAGGTATCACGCCCCACAAAAAATGTTCCTTGGATATGACACTGAATTATTTGGTTCGATTCTAGTTCTAGGGATTTAGGGAGTTTGGAGAAATCCTTTTTTGAATTCTCAGACAGTATTCTCTGCAAAGAGGTATCACGCCCCACAAAAAATGTTCCTTGGATATGACACTGAATTATTTGGTTCGATTCTAGTTCTAGGGATTTAGGGAGTTTGGACAAATTTTTTTTTTGAATTCTCAGACAGTATTCTCTGCAAAGAGGTATCACGCCGCACAAAAAATGTTCCTTGGATATGACACTGAATTATTTGGTTCGATTCTAGTTCTAGGGATTTAGGGAGTTTGGAGAAATCCTTTTTTGAATTCTCAGACAGTATTCTCTTCAAAGAGGTATCACGCCCCACAAAAAATGTTCCTTGGATATGACACTGAATTATTTGGTTCGATTCTAGTTCTAGGGATTTAGGGAGTTTGGACAAATCCTTTTTTGAATTCTAAGACAGTATTCTCTGCAAAGAGGTATCACGCCCCACAAAAAATGTTCCTTGGATATGACACTGAATTATTTGGTTCGATTCTAGTTCTAGGGATTTAGGGAGTTTGGAGAAATCCTTTTTTGAATTCTCAGACAGTATTCTCTGCAAAGAGGTATCACGCCCCACAAAAAATGTTCCTTGGATATGACACTGAATTATTTGGTTCGATTCTAGTTCTAGGGATTTAGGGAGTTTGGACAAATCCTTTTTTGAATTCTCAGACGGTATTCTCTGCAAAGAGGTATCACGCCCCACAAAAAATATTCCTTGGATATGACACTGAATTATTTGGTTCGATTCTAGTTCTTGGGATTTGGGGAGTGTGGACAAATCCTTTTTTGAATTCTCAGACAGTATTCTCTGCAAAGAGGTATCACGCCCCACAAAAAATGTTCCTTGGATATGACACTGAATTATTTGGTTCGATTCTAGTTCTAGGGATTTAGGGAGTTTGGACAAATCCTTTTTTGAATTCTCAGACAGTATTCTCTGCAAAGAGGTATCACGCCCCACAAAAAATGTTCCTTGGATATGACACTGAATTATTTGGTTCGATTCTAGTTCTAGGGATTTAGGGAGTTTGGACGAATTTTTTTTTTGAATTCTCAGACAGTATTCTCTGCAAAGAGGTATCACGCCGCACAAAAAATGTTCCTTGGATATGACACTGAATTATTTGGTTCGATTCTAGTTCTAGGGATTTAGGGAGTTTGGACAAATCCTTTTTTGAATTCTCAGACAGTATTCTCTGCAAAGAGGTATCACGCCCCACAAAAAATGTTCCTTGGATATGACACTGAATTATTTGGTTCGATTCTAGTTCTAGGGATTTAGGGAGTTTGGACAAATCCTTTTTTGAATTCTCAGACAGTATTCTCTGCAAAGAGGTATCACGCCCCACAAAAAATGTTCCTTGGATATGACACTGAATTATTTGGTTCGATTCTAGTTCTAGGGATTTAGGGAGTTTGGACAAATCCTTTTTTGAATTCTCAGACAGTATTCTCTGCAAAGAGGTATCACGCCCCACAAAAAATGTTCCTTGGATATGACACTGAATTATTTGGTTCGATTCTAGTTCTAGGGATTTAGGGAGTTTGGACAAATCCTTTTTTGAATTCTCAGACAGTATTCTCTGCAAAGAGGTATCACGCCCCACAAAAAATGTTCCTTGGATATGACACTGAATTATTTGGTTCGATTCTAGTTCTAGGGATTTAGGGAGTTTGGACAAATCCTTTTTTGAATTCTCAGACAGTATTCTCTGCAAAGAGGTATCACGCCCCACAAAAAATGTTCCTTGGATATGACACTGAATTATTTGGTTCGATTCTAGTTCTAGGGATTTAGGGAGTTTGGACAAATCCTTTTTTGAATTCTCAAACAGTATTCTCTGCAAAGAGGTATCAAGCCCCACAAAAAATGTTCCTTGGATATGACACTGAATTATTTGGTTCGATTCTAGTTCTAGGGATTTAGGGAGTTTGGAGAAATCCTTTTTTGAATTCTCAGACAGTATTCTCTGCAAAGAGGTATCACGCCCCACAAAAAATGTTCCTTGGATATGACACTGAATTATTTGGTTCGATTCTAGTTCTAGGGATTTAGGGAGTTTGGAGAAATCCTTTTTTGAATTCTCAGACGGTATTCTCTGCAAAGAGGTATCACGCCCCACAAAAAATGTTCCTTGGATATGACACTGAATTATTTGGTTCGATTCTAGTTCTTGGGATTTGGGGAGTGTGGACAAATCCTTTTTTGAATTCTCAGACAGTATTCTCTGCAAAGAGGTATCACGCCCCACAAAAAATGTTCCTTGGATATGACACTGAATTATTTGGTTCGATTCTAGTTCTAGGGATTTAGGGAGTTTGGAGAAATCCTTTTTTGAATTCTCAGACAGTATTCTCTGCAAAGAGGTATCACGCCCCACAAAAAATGTTCCTTGGATATGACACTGAATTATTTGGTTCGATTCTAGTTCTAGGGATTTAGGGAGTTTGGACAAATCCTTTTTTGAATTCTCAGACAGTATTCTCTGCAAAGAGGTATCACGCCCCACAAAAAATGTTCCTTGGATATGACACTGAATTATTTGGTTCGATTCTAGTTCTAGGGATTTAGGGAGTTTGGACAAATCTTTTTTTGAATTCTCAGACAGTATTCTCTGCAAAGAGGTATCACGCCCCACAAAAAATGTTCCTTGGATATGACACTGAATTATTTGGTTCAATTCTAGTTCTTGGGATTTGGGGAGTGTGGACAAATCCTTTTTTGAATTCTCAGACAGTATTCTCTGCAAAGAGGTATCACGCCCCACAAAAAATGTTCCTTGGATATGACACTGAATTATTTGGTTCGATTCTAGTTCTAGGGATTTAGGGAGTTTGGACAAATCCTTTTTTGAATTCTCAGACAGTATTCTCTGCAAAGAGGTATCACGCCCCACAAAAAATGTTCCTTGGATATGACACTGAATTATTTGGTTCGATTCTAGTTCTTGGGATTTGGGGAGTGTGGACAAATCCTTTTTTGAATTCTCAGACAGTATTCTCTGCAAAGAGGTATCACGCCCCACAAAAAATGTTCCTTGGATATGACACTGAATTATTTGGTTCGATTCTAGTTCTAGGGATTTGGGGAGTGTGGACAAATCCTTCGCCGTTAAACTCAGATTCACTCTAACACGAGGTGGTAGCAATTGTTAGGGTCTCAGCTATACGTCAATTAGATCAGTGTAAAATTATTCTTATTCTAAAGGACATATAAGAGAAGATCCTAAGAAACTACCAAACCAAAAAAAATGTTGATATAAATATACAAAGTACGCGATTTCATAAACTCTGGGCATAAGATAACCCAAAATGTATGAGCATGCCGTTAAAATTAATCTAAATAAGAGGAGATCTTTTTTTAACAATTAATCATCCGTGTAATTGGTTACCATGTTTCAGTGATATAGAATAGAAATGCTTTGTTTTTATAAAGATTAATTTTCTTCTAAACCAAAGATGTGGTGAGGCTCCAATAATGTTGGAGTTTTAGCAAATGTGAAGTACACTTATGTTGCTATTGCTCCCAGGTCCACTCACAGCCGAAATGCTAGCATATGATATGGTCATATCTATTGGACAATTGGAACTGTTTGACATTTAATCTCTGTGCAAGCAAAAGACTAATGTTAAAATGTTAGTGATACATTGCAATACTTGAAACCATTTAACTGTGTGCAAATAAATGATTAATTGTGAATTTAATCATTAGTATTTGATAGGATACATTAAACCATTTAACTGTGAGAAAAAATATGCTCACGCTGACTTAATAGTGTAGTAGCTATTGAAAAGCGAGTCTTCAGGTTACCCTCGACTAAGGTCGTCAACTTTACTGTTACTATATATATATATATATATATATATGTGTGTGTGTGTGTGTGTGTGTGTGTGTGTGTGTGTGTGTGTGTATAAAGGGGATTTAGCATTAAATAACCTACAATGGTTGAAATGCAATAAAACCTTAATAAACCAAACATCACAGGGGGACCAAAGACGTTGTCAAATTAATCACAATATTCGCTATCAATAAGTCAGCAAACTGAGCACAAGTCAAAATCTTTGCCATCGTTCACGATGCCACACTCTTATTTTCTGTGGGAATTTACGGGTGGGTTATTTTTTTCTTGAAACAACCCACTCCCGAAAAAAAATGTTTCATTCAACACCCACAAATATAATTTCTAGAAATTCATTTCGTTTTAATTACCCTAATCTCAGGTGACTATCAGTTGGGAGGCTTATTCGTATGGAACCACTTAACAACTAATTCCAGAATTAATATCAAAAGAGAAAAAAATGAAATCTAATAAAACCTGCATGGATTTATGGAGTTATTTTCAAGCAATGTAAACCTCGCAGATAACAGGCCTAAAAGCAATTAACTTAGCCATCTGTTTCTTGAACTTTACGTCAATAAGTTTATAATATCATACATTCTGTAATAAAATCAGCAACGGTCCTTGACAAAAGATCTCACGGTAATATGGTCAAATATCACCTCTCTTATATTCAATCACATTAGGTAATTAAATCAAAACACAAGTCGTCAATCAAATCACTATTTATGTATTTATAAATTTTTTTTTTCCTCTGTGTGCATGTAACACAAGGTCAGTCTTTAAGCGGAGTAAAGCTGGTTTGAATTCAGAGTTTTCCTTCTACTATATATATATATATAACAGTGTTGGTTGTCCCTAAATAACTTTGTGGGTTTGTGTCGAACCAAGTGCAATATAATTTGGAGAGTGATCAATATCTAGGATTGAGCTATTATATAATAAAAATGATAATAATAAATAGATATGTATTAGGTATATATATCTAAGTCCATGGAATTGAATATATATATATAATATATATTTATTTATTATATAAATACATATGTGTGTGTGTGTGTGTGTGTGTGTTGAAAAGATAGATTTGTAGTGAATCTGAGAATATAATAGAAATATATAGAACGTTAGCTAGTCAAGTGTTTGATTTATCCAACTTTCAACATACTTCTATCATATATATATATATATATATGTGTGTGTGTGTGTGTGTATATATATATATATATATATATATATATAGTCACACACTTAAAGAGTGCGCAGGATTGCCTCGTCAGTGATGTTCTTGGCGTCCTTACAAGTTTCCCGTCTTCCAGCATAATACTATTTTTCCGGTTGGTGATCCTGCTGTAAAACGTTTGCCAAGCACGCGAAACGCCACAGTACACACAACAAAAAATCAAAATGCTACTGCTAATGAGCTTTTATTGGCGAAGGAGAAACGACATACGTCACTTCCCTCCCAGTCGTGACGAGTTAAAAAGATTAGCAACCACTTGCTCGTTTTCCTCTAGATCTTGTATGAGTATATTCACACGAACTGACCAAGGTTCGGTTATATGTATGTATGTATGTATGTATGTATGTATGTATACGAATATATATAAATATATTTTTTTTTTTAATTACGTGCAGTGCAAATGTATAAAAAATTTTAAGTAAAACACAACAGATGAGTCCATTATAAGTTTATTTCAACAGTCTTTTTGCAAGACTGTATATTAACTTTTACTTTTAGTGAACCAAACAATTTTAATATAAATTTTAATTAAAATTCAGTTTAAATGTAAATCATTATTAGGAAGGTAACTATAAGTTATTCACCAGTTGCTTTTTTAATAAATAAATAAGATAATATATACTGATAAATAAATTGCTTGCTAAATATAATCACCCTAAATTTATATTACTTATTAGTCAACATATATTGATATTAACCGATTAATTCGATAGATATAAATTCCCATAAAATCTGCTTCGTTGGTTGATTGGTTGGTTGGTTGATTGTTTGGGTTTTATGGCAAATCATTTTATGTCGGTTATTTAATGCCAAATTTTTATACTAATAATCAGTTCCATTTTACACAATTCCGTTTTGTATGAGTACAAAGTTTGTCAAAAACAATTCTATTTCAAGCTATTCAGTTGAGTCAAACAGTTCTAATTCAGCCGATTCAGTTTAGTATAAGTATAGATTTTGTTTACACACAGTTAAATGTCAAAACAGTTCTATATTAAACAATTCAGTTTAGTGTAAGTAGAATTTCAATGTCAAAAACAGTTCTATTTTAAACAAATCAGTTTAACATAAGTACTCAGTTTAAATGTAAGTACACAATTTAATTGTCAAAAATATTTATATTTCAAGCTATTCAATATAGTCAAACAGTTCTAATTAAAACAATTCAGTTTAGCACAAGTATACAGTTTAGTACTATTTAACCCATAGATAGGGTCCTATCAGGTACTACCATTCCAGGCCAGTGTGGACGTGGGAGCAATGGCAATGAAGGGGTGCTCCGCATTTTCCCAAACCCTAGCATTACTGGAACACCATCATCAGTTTGCTTAGTATCATATCTAGGACACTCGTTTGGGTGGGGAGGGTTCTTGCCCTTCTACAGAAGTGCAGTCAGTGTATTCTTCAGCCCCAGTAGACTGGCAACCATATCATCTGATAACTTTAGGAATTAAGTTACTTAATCATTATTATAATAATATTAGGCTCTTTTCTATGTACAATTAAATATTTCATTAGATTTAAGTTAGAATTAGGAATATACAATTGTATACTGGAAATCATTTTGTATATATATAAAAATATATGAAAAATAAATATTAGAAAAATATTAAAAAGAATAGATATTTTTAATCACTAGAAATGTCTGTTTATGAATAAAGGAGTTACTGACAACACCAGAAATTAATGGATAAATATCTTATTCATAATCGATGGGATGAATATATTCAGTTAGCATAATAAATGCCTCTTTTTTTATATATATCATCATCATCATCATGACGTGCGGCTAGCACGGATATCCCTGACCCTCCCTCTCCACGTCTCTCTATCATTCATCGCCTTCGGCAGGTCTTCGGGGTTTTTTAATGTGATGTAAAATATATAACCCGGTCTACCAGTGAGAACTCCAATAGAATCTTATTTTCCATCTGAAGATAGATTATTTTAAAAAAACTGTTAAAATAATGTAACGTGATATAGAGAGTCGAAGTAAGAAAGAGAACAAGACGCCAGTTTCTAGGGAAGGACAGAGATAGAGATAGAGAGAGAGAGTGAGAGAGAGAATGAGAGAGAAAGAAAGAAAGAAAGAGAGAGAGAGAGAGAGACAAAAGAAAAGAAAAAATTAAGAAAAAGTAAACAGAAAGTATACGGAATGGCTTAGGTCAAAGCACTCATTGTAGGTCAGCCAGTCACGGATGAATGGCTATGGTAATGAAAAATTTATGAGAAAAAATCGGAGGTTCCAAATCTATTGCATAGGTATGAAACCACCGGAAACGGACATGTTTTTCCATTCGACACCAGTATGGGACTTACTCTAGTTAGAAACTTTGTTGGCTGGGAGACGTGACGAGATGTACACGAGAGTTGAACTGCAGCCAGAGACGATGTAAAGAGAGACGAAAATTACCGCACCCATTATGGGGTGAGCTCCGTGCAAATGTAGAGACGAAACCAGTGAACAAGTACATAAAAACTTCAACTGAAAACCAGTAAGAAAATTATAGGTCTATGTCTGTTATCTCTTTCTCCTCATGATTAGTGTATTTTCCTTGTGGAGCTAACGCAGTCAATTCTGTTTTCATATTTTGTTTCTTTCTCTAAAAGACTACTTTAAAAGTGTAATAGCAAATAAACTTTTGTGTTAGTGAACTAAGACAGAGTTTTGTATGTTCGTCACCTTTTTCACACAGCAAGGTTACAACAGTGTCCGGCTAACACTTAGAATATTGTGATACACGCATCAACCCATTCACACGTGGTGGTATATATGACTATATGTAGACGTAGGAGTACAATGTCCTATTTACTGCATAAACATTAAAACCTTCTATTTGGTATGGTAATTGTACAATACATTTATAATGGTACTCAACTATTGAGTGCTACTTAAAATTATTGATATCTATCTATCTATCTATCTATCTATCTAGATAGATAGATAGATAGATAGATAGATAGATGTCACAGGAATACTGGTAAATATTTCTCTTTCCGCCGAAGTACATTGATTCGGTTTCGTTAAAAAAGTTCCTAAAAGCAAGGATATAAGGCCCATGTATTTTATAGCATCGAAGGAAAAAACTTAGCGAACAAAATTATTCAAAACTGGAAACAAGCTCTTAATTGATAACCGTTACGCAAATAGTGCCTCCATTACTTAGGTCACTAATTGGCAGTTAGTCAAAAGTGACGCACATCTAGACATTATTCATTTAATGTCATTTCAATTAATTCCTTTATGGCTCGTACGGTATAAGACCATTAGAATAACTTATATTAAGCTAATTACTTAAATCGGAGGTTTTCGGATGCAACGAAAAGCTACGAAACACTTAATATATTATTTATATTTTTACAGAGTCTTTACATGCAAGAACAATTTTAAGCATATATTTAGATTCCACTGATAAGATTTAGTCTACAATACACAATTTTTTTCTCAGTAACAAACAATTTGTCAAAAGTTTCAGAGAAGAAAACGATTTTATTTGAACAATTTTTAAATTCAAGAATTTAAAAAAAAGCTTATTTATTCAAGGTATATTCCA
Organism: Sepioteuthis lessoniana; assembly: GCA_963585895.1. NCBI lineage: Eukaryota > Metazoa > Mollusca > Cephalopoda > Myopsida > Loliginidae > Sepioteuthis > Sepioteuthis lessoniana. The sequence goes on from CAUZXS010002055.1 coordinate 84,186, forward strand.
AATAAGTGCAGACTGTATCTGAATTTTTAGAGATTTTGATAAAAGCATTTACAGAACTGAGAAATTTATATGTAAAAGTAATAATATTTGCGCGTTTTAACTGCTGCCCAAACTTTGTCTAGATTAATCGATCTTAAGTTTGAATATTTTTATCCGCACTCTTGATAGGTTTGGATGAAAAATTTAATAAAGTGTTAGTATCTTTGGTTAGTTTTGGTTTGGGTTTTATGACATATCAACCATTGTTAGGCTTTTAATGCCAAATCCTCTGTTTATATATATATATATATATATAATTTGTAAGTACATTTTATTGATAACATTTTTAAACAAGTCTAAGCTCAATCTTTTGCACAGTTAAGTAGTCTAAAATATTGCTTCGTATCACTTACGATTCTCTTAAATATTTATCATTTGTATACACACAGTTACATGATCAAATAGTTTTATTTCTTACAATTCAGTTTAGCATGTCATTTTTTTGCACACAGTCTGAATGTAAAACAGTTCTATTTGACCCATAGATAGAACCCTATCAGGTGCTACCACCTCGTGCTAGAGTGGACCTGGGAACGATGGCAGTAAAGGGGTACGCTGTATTCCCCAAAGTTCCAGCCTCAGCATCATATTGGTTAGTGTCAATATCAGGACCCTCGTTGGGGGATCTTATCCCTCTGCAGAGATACACTTGGAGTATTCTACATCATCAGCTGACAAGACCCTTGTGATGTAGAGACGCTCATAGTGGCAGTAATGGTTAATACTAAATGGATCAAGATGTGAAAGCGAGTGTTCCGTGCTACAACAGTACTAAACCTCACATATTCCTGGTATTCAGGGGATTCTGGTGTCAGTGACCTTCGCATCCATGGGCATTTCACGAAAAACCACGAGATATTTACTGGTTTGTCTTCCTCTTGGCTATCCCTACGTCTATATGCCTGTTACGCAAGCTGCAACTGATAAGCCGGGCAACTGGATCGATGAACAGTCCAGGATAAAAAGGTTAATGAATATGTTTGGGACCACCTTCTGACACCATTCCATGAGAAACTTCTCCGCTGTGAATGCTCGGACATTGTCAGAGATGTTGGTCAGCAAAATATCTGTTAATGTTCAACAATTCACCAATATGGAGTGACGCGATGCAAGATGTCATGTTGTGTGGAATCGACCTGAGCCACATATGCACACCCATATACTTAAACTCACTTTCTCTTACTCTCTCTCACTCTCTATCTCTCTCTCTCACGCACACACATATCTACACTCACATTCTCTCTCTTTCTCTCTCTCTCTCTCCTCACATACAAGCAAACATATACTTACACTTCCATTCTCTCGCTCTCTCTATATATCTATCAATCTATCTCTCTATGTCTCTCTGTCTCTCTCTCACACACATACTCACACTCATATTCTCTCTCTCTGTCTCTCACACATACAGACATACTCTCTCACTTTCTTTCTCCCCCCTCTCTCTCTCATTCTTACACTCATATTTTCTTTCTTCTCTCTCATTCTCTCACACACGCACACATATCCACACTACCATTCTCTCTCTCATGCACACACATACATACTCAAATTCTCCCTCTCTCTCTCTCACACACACACACACATTCTTATGATCACATTTTCTCTTCTCTCTCTTTGACGCACATAAGCAAACTTGTACTCACATTCTATATCTTTTATATCTATCGATCTATCTATCTATGTATCATACACACATACTTACACTAATATCAACTTACTCTCTCTCCCGCTCTCTTTCACTCACAAACAATCTCTCTCTCCCTCCCTCCCTCTCTTTGACAACACACATACTTACACTCATATTCTCTCTCTCTATCTATCTATCTATCTATCTCATACACATGCATATACATATGTACAATCAAGTTCTCTTTCTTTTGCTCTATCTTCCTTACACACATACACACGCACACATCCTTACTCTCCCAAACTTTCTGTCTCTCTTTTACACTCACATTCTCTTCCTTTCTTTCTCTCTCTTTCTCTCTCTCTTTCTTTCTCTCTCTTTCTCTTTCTCTCTCTCTCTCTCCATTTCACAAGCTTATACTTACACTCACATTCGCTTTCTCTCCCTCTCATACACATATACTTGCTTATACATTCTCTCTCTTTCTCCCTCAATATCTCTCACGCATACACGCGCACACCAGCTTACATTCACTTTCTCTCTCTCTCTCTCTCTATATATATATATATATATATATCTTCCTCTCTCTTTTACACACACATACTTACACTTACATTCCATTTCACAAGCTTATACTTACACTCACATTCGCTTTCTCTCCCTCTCATACACATATACTTGCTTATACATTCTCACTCTTTCTCCCTCAATATCTCTCACGCATACATGCGCACAGCAGCTTACATTCACTTTCTCTCTCTCTCTCTCTCTCTATATATATATATATATATATATCTTCCTCTCTCTTTTACACACATACTTACACTTACATTCTCTCACTCTCTCTCACTCACTCTCTCTCTCTCTCTCTCTCTCTCTCTCTCTCTCTCTTTAACATGCACATACACTCATGCACATTGGACTTTATGCACGAGATAAAAGAAAATCTCTCTTACCCCACAAATACATACGTTGTATTTATATACGTTTTGAGAACTGATATTACACACTTTATTTTGGGGCCTCAAAACATGTTCATATATATGCATCATCATTAACGGAAATCCAGTAAAAGTAATGTAATTTTACACTTAGATACAACGTGTAGTGCTATTAGCAGATGGTCGGTCATATGGAAATATACTTTATCTAATAAAAAACAGTAATTTTTCCAAACTGTACCCACGTTAGTACTACTGTATAGTTAGACTTATTGGATTTTTAACAAAGCATTCGTGTTGGACAGCGAAAGAAAGATTCCTTTGACATGCCGCATAAGTTTTGCGAGTGGCATGATTGGATATGTTCCTGTTTCCTAAGGTATTGAGGACGCAGATGTTTCCTAAGTGGAAGTGCCACGTAGCTTGCATAAGTAGCATGCTAGACAGGTGGCGGGTCCACGTGCGGTGAGTAAGCAAGAGGTGTGACCTCAATGATTGCGTGGGTGTTCTAAAAATTATATAAACCGGGAAGGAATTTAACCATAAGTACATTTCGGGTAATAAAAAAAAACAAGGAAAAAAGCAGGTTGTATTTCTATACATTGGCTTTTGCTGTTCTTCCTTATAAACAACTCTTGAATAAAAAAACTAGATGAGAGCCTCACAAAAATGCTGCGTCCTGTTTTGAAAAATCCTGGAAGCAGCATCCAATCAAACGGGATTTGTACGTTCACTAACATCCTATCTCACAATTCATCCAAGAAAGACGCGTTAGACTGCAGGGGTTTTAAGGATGAACATATTAGTGTCATTCTCCTCTGGACCCAAGTGTTGGTTGACCAGCAAAAACTTACATTGATCATCTCATTGCGGACACTGAGTGCTGTCTAGTGGGCTTACCAAGTGTGATGGTTGATTGGGACGGTGGGGGAAGATAAACTCAAAGAAATCTGTTCTATTAACAGGCCTTGATGACGATGATGATAATGATGAAGTTTTGTATGTCTGATCTTAAGTAAATTGTAAGAGATATTGACCACGTTGAAACATTATCGTCTAGCAATCTATAAAGAGTGACGTTCTTCTTTCAGTTATTTCTTTTTGTTATTCAAGTGATTTGAAAGGATTTTATTCGATAGATTGTCCGGCCTTTTCAACCTGCCAACACGATTGATGCCACAATTTCAAATATTCTCTGAGTGTTTTTTTTTTCTATTTCTGCAAGTTCTCTTTCCTTCCAACTTATTTTCTTCTTTGCTTTCTTCTTCTTTCTTTCTTTTCAGACACGTGTTACATGAAAGCATTTCCTTTCATCGATGTTCCTATATTCTTAACTCGTCAACATGATCGACGCCACCATCTCAAACCAATAGACAAACAACAGCATAAAACTCTACAGTAACCTCTATTAAAAAAGCCCAAGACATGTACATTAAAATATGGGGTGAAGTAACGGTTCTCAGGCCATGTTGTAATACAGCGTACGCCCTTGGTTCATAACAGAGACTCTCATTCTCTCTCTTTCTCTCTCTCTTTTCTCTCTCTCTCTCTCTCTCTCTCTTTTCTCTCTTTCTCCCATGCATTCAATTCAGCACACTCATACGAGAGTGTGCATGTGTGTGTGTATATGTATGTGTGGCATTTAACAGATGTGGGTTATGCCAATTCCACAAGTTGATTGACGACACACTCCATGCTTAATGACTGTCAGATCCACTTTTCACAAGAATGCCATTGTGTCTTTAGTATTGATTTCAATGTTGCACATTCTCAGTGCATTGAAACAACATAGCTGAATTGATAGGAACAATTCTCTTGAGGAATCAGAGAAAAAACTAATCCGGAAACTTCGAATGCAGTTCATTCCAATATCTCATGGTCGGGTTGACAGGAAGTTATTCATTGTCTTTTGTTCTCAACTAGGACTCTATTATACTAAGAATCGTCGTACCGCACTGTCACTTGATAAGAGCGATAGAAAGAACACAATTATATTTTGATGATTTACGTACTTAATCATTTTTTGTCTTCGTCTCGATTCAGTCATGATCATTTACCCTTATGCTACGTTGTATAACGTCTGCTAGTAGCGAAAGTTTTGATTCAGTTGACAACGTCTACTCGTAGCGAAAGTTTTGATTCAGTTGAAAACAAGCAAGCAGCTTACCGAATATCTGGTCTGTAATCTTTAATCAATTCCAGACCTTTTGATTCAGTTCAGAAGTTTCGATTCAGTTCTATTCCAGAAATTTTTTGTTTCATTTCCAGAAGTATTTTTTAATAAATTCCAGACTTTTTGATTCAGTTCCAGAAGTTTTGATTCGATTGACAACGTCTACTCGTAGTGGAAGATTTGATTCAGTTGAAAACAAACAATCAGCTTACCGAACCCTGGAGTCGGAGGTCTTTGATCAGTTCAAGACGTTTTGATTCAGTTCAGAAGTTTTGGTTCAGTTCAGACGTTTTTTGATTCAGTTCTGTTCCAGAAGTTTTTTGATTCATTTCCAGAAGTATGTTATTATTCAGTTCCAGAGGTTTTGATTCAGTGTCAGAAGTTTTGATTCAGTTGACAACGTCTACTCGTAGTGGAAGATTTGATTCAGTTGAGAACAAACAATTAGCTTACCGAACCCAGAAGTCTGAAATCTTTGATCAGTTCAAGACGTTTTGGTTCAGTTCAGAAGTTTTTTGATTCAGTTCTGTTCCAGAAGTTTTTTGATTCATTTCCAGAAGTATGTTCTTATTCAGTTCAGTTGTTTTGATTCAGTTCCAGAGGTTTTGATTCAGTTGACAACGTTTACTCGTAGTGGAAGAATGAATTCAGTTGACCAAAAGCAATCAGCTTACCAAACATTTGGTTTGAAATCTTTGATTAGTTCCAGACTCATGTACTTCAGCGAGTGGGCAGGCCCTGTTTGACCAACCCGGTTTATACTCTAATAGCACTTTTTTCCTGTCATTTGATTCTGCCCATATCGCATGATATCCTCTCACACCAGTCATGGGTGTGTTAATACTGGTTACGCTACAACGTTGTAGGTGCACGCTTCTCTTTTATTCATCGTTCCTTTGCGCTATACTTAGAGACACAGAGGTCAATAAAAACCCTTAATCATGCAGTTGTTTGGTCACAGTCTCGACATATCTGTCATCCCTTACATGATCGACGTTTGCTACATCTAAATACATATAGACTTGTAGGCAGCACGTGAAATACACTATCTGTATCAGTAACATCAATCAAAAAGAGGGTGTTCTAAGTATGAAACTAAATTTTCGTCAGATCATAAGTCTCCCATCCTGCAGATCTGAATCACGAAAAGTACTCCTTTATTGGCATTACTCATAGGTCTACTCTGACCGGAAGTAACTGGCCTAGGGGTTAGAGTGTTCGCCAATGGCCCGGGAGACCTGGGTTCAATCCCAGGTCGAATCATACCAAAGACTCAAAAAATGGTACTTGATGCCTCCTTGCTTAGCACTCCACTCAGCATTATAAGGTACGGATCAAGGGTAAAGTAGAGCAATCCAGGGAAGGAGTAGCGCCCTCCCCTACACATTGGTGTAGTAGCTATCGAAAAGGGAGCCTTCGGGTTACCCTCGACTATGGTCGCCAACTTTACTTTTACTTTATATTCCAATCTATGCATCAAATTGATCTGTTACGTATTCCATTGGACCTTGTGCAAAAAAAAAGAAACCCTTAGCAAAAAACTATACAAGAAGGTAAATTTAAACATGCAAAGAACGCACTTTCCTAACCTCTAGGCATGAAATAAGTTTAAATGAGTTGACATGCCGTTTAAAACAAGCATTACTAACATGGAGTTGTATGCAAGTTAATCGTCGACACCTACGTTTGCATATGCACACGTTAAAAGAACTGAAAACGTTCATCATTAACAGCAAGCAATGCCCTAGAAAATAGTCCGGCAATTAAATCGGAAAACTCCAATCTAAAAACAAAATCCTACATTTTAAAGTTGGATTAGTGAATACGTTCGTGAGGATTTGTATTTTCTCAGCAATACTCTCAATCTTCTCCGCTTTCTTTCTGTCTATCTGTCTCTTTTTCTTTTTCTATGGGTCTCTTTTTTTTCTATTTTGGCTTTTATTATTGAAACATTTGCAGAGTTGATGAGCGCAGGTCTCCATTTTCATACTAATTTGAACTACGCTTACGTTAACTGTGTATAAACAAATGAACCTTGGCTCGTTTAAAAATTGTCAGCGACCAACTATTTGTTTACTAATCTCACATATCTAATACATATGCATAAAAGGATTTTGCACCAAATATACCTCGAGAGTTGATATGCCATAATAAAAAAAAAACAACTACTAACCAACGAACAAAAAATCAACTCTCTGGGAAAAGAAAAGGACTCTTGATTATTAAATCGTAAACGCTGGGCATTGATTTGCAAACATACTGAAATATTTTCGTAAATCTTACTGGACATAAAAATAGTTGTGAAAATGAAGACTTTAGATGAAGATACACCTATCCATGTACAACCGTTTTAACGGAAATGGGATACAGAAAAATCAGGTACTTTCCGTATAGCAGTATAATGGTTCAACGTTCAGCCCACTACAACGCAAGCAAATTCTATGAATGTTCACGTTTTTAGCAGTAAATAAACTTATAATAGGTAAGACGCAAAATATTAGCTTTATAAAATTTATGTATTTTCCCAAATCCTCCACCACGAGCAGGATGCGTCACAAGGTACTTATTTAAGCTAAGTTTAACAGGTCCGAATTTAAAGTTTTCCTTCTCCTACAGAGGTTGCCATAAATAGCGCTATCTGCCGTACTATTTGTTCATTGCTGTAGAGAGAATATTTGCATTCATAACTTTTCCAGTGGTAATAGCGTAATGTGAAATGCAAACACACTTGCACAAGATTTGTAATCGGATCGTTGTGTCCATTTCCAGCCATGATAGCCATTACCATACAAGTGCCTTTAAACGATACGAACGCCTTTTAACGATACGAGTGTCTTGCTTCATAAAATATACATTATGTTGACTCGATTCAATCGTTCCCGGACATTAAGAACTAATTATTTAAAATGTTTATTTATAAAAAAGAAAATACTTAAGAAACACACACACACACACACAGATATATATTTTCTCTGTCGCAGTTTCTCTCTCTCTCTCTCTCTCTCTCTCTCTCTCTCTCTCTCTCTGTCATTCTTTGTCTCTCTCTCTCTCTATATATATATATATAGAGAGAGAGAGAGTTATTATAAGTCCTTCGTCATATCATAAATTCTAAAAAAATACACCATGTTTATCACAGTCATCTGCGGTTATTAACTGAGACTAAAAGAAATATAAATTAGTCAACAACGAGCCTCCAGATCTGACTCGACAGGTTGTTTGTTTACACGCTTGGTTTTACTTTTTTTTTTTGTTCTTTATCTTTTCGGATTTTTACATTCTCACTTGGTAGTTTTCATTTTGAAATAGCATTTATACACTGCTTTACTAAAACTAATTTCAAATTTTCCGCAGATCCACAAAAAAGAACCCAGAAATTCCCTTTTCACTGAAAAAATAGTTATTACTCCGATCTCAACAGGCTGGTGCAGTAAAATACAGAGACTGCATCTCTTTAGAAGAGTTAAACCTCTCCCCGACCGCCCAAAGACGATCCTGTATATGACAACAAAGAATCTGTTGGTGAGGCTCTAGTAATACTGAAGCTTTTGGGAATGTGGAATATTCTTTCATTGCCATTGCTCACTGGTCCGCTCAGGCCCGGAGTAGGAGCAACTGACAGGGTTCTATCTATTGGTCAAATAGAACTGTTGACTTTTAAACTGAAAGAAAACAAATGTCTTATGATAAAATGAATTGTTTAACTGTGTTAAAGCAAATGACTGATGTTTAATTGAATTGTTGGTGATACATAACAATATTTGGAATAATTTATTTTGTTGACTTAAGTTTACAAATCATAAAAATCTAGTATATACGAGGAAACAGGATTTGGCATTAAATAGCCAAAATGGTTGATATGCCATAAAACTAAACCAAGCCAAACCTATCCACACTCTCGTTTATCTTTATTCAAGCGTACTATTTGGAGATTAACGAACATCATGTACCTAAAATATAGACATGTTGCATATTAAAATAGATAATACCATGCATTTTAATTACATATTTTTAAAGTTATCTATTGTAAATAAGTTCTAGGTGTTCGTCCTACACTTGTGCGTCCGTGTGAAGGGGTCTATTAACGTCGCTTATGAGTTCTTCTGTGCTCCTGTCCTATATTTCTTGTTGATCTTTTGATGGTCTTTAAGATCGGTAGTAGGTGGCCGTACAGCTGCTGTTCTGTGGGATCTTGCTTCCAGGATTAGTTAAATATAGCTCGTAATATTCTTGTTCAATTGCCATCGGGCTTTTTTTGTCTACACGGTGAGCCAACGTATGGACACGACTGCTGCTTGTAAAAAAATGCATTTTTTTCTTATTGAATACGTCTGACGTCCTTTTGACCGATAGCCTATCGATAACTGTCCATACCTTTGCTAGTCACGTATTGATGCCATTTGCGGAAGATAAGACGCTGCTTCCGAGGTAGGTGGACTTGTCCACTTTTTTGTCAAAATATGTAGGCGTTTGAAACTAATTAATAGAAGGAAAGGAATCACAAAATAATCCATCTATATCGATGCATTACGTAAATTCCCGCCATCACCCTTATGACTTGCTCCCCAGAGCTCCTAGGGTATTGAAAATCCGAGACGCCAAAAACAGCTGCAAAAATTCAATAAACGCTGTCAGCCTTCGCGTTGATGCACTACGCTTTGTTTTAAAATGCCTTCTTTTGTTACGTAGTCCTCTTGCCATTTTCCCGCCCTGTCTTCTTCGTCCGGTAGTTGGACCCCGTTGATCCGTATCTATCTATCTATCTATCTATCAAATTTTCCTTTGCGAAAATAATAGCTTGATATACTACGTTTTTCAAATTATACAAATCATTCACAGGACAATTAATTTTAGTTTTACATTTACAATTATTATTATTATTATTATTATTATTATTATTATTATTTACTCATAAGAGTTTTTCACATCAGCGTTAGCTGATGGTCTTTCAATGGAGTTTGAGTGACGTCAAGTCTCCTCAAGTCTCCGGGACTCTTCTCAGTATTCTGGCCGCTCTCAACAATGTAGTAGTTTAGATGGTCTCCATTCGTCCGCCATTTGAGTGACAGCAAATCTCCTCAAGTCTCCAGGACTCTTCACAGTATTCTAGCCGTAGTATTTACATTCCCTAGCATGTCTGGGATACTTATTTTTTTCGCTTTCTTTCAATTTTATTCTGTGGTCTACTGAGACACGAAATCCACAATTTTGCAATCCTCTTTTTTTGGGGTGGTGGTGAGGGGTGATTATTATTAGGTTTGGTCGGCAGACCGAGATTAGGAGACCCGTTTGTATATCAAAATTTGATAGTGTTACCTTCCAAGATGCCCAAGTATTTTTAGGTTTCCTTTTCTCCAAACATTCTAATTTTGTCTTTATTTGTTTGTTCCACTCTGTCCGTCGGATTCATTTGCTACTTTTCATTACTAGCATGGCACATTTTTCTATGTCAAATTCCATCCCTATATCCTGACTGTATATTCTCACTGCATTTATTAGTTTCCAGTTCTTTTTCATTTTTAGAAAACAGTTCCATGTCGTCCATGTATGTTAGGTGATTGATCTTATCGTGGGATTTACTAAGTGTGTAACCGGCTGTGAATGTTCTGATTATGTGGTTAAGTGGAAGTATCACAATTATAAATAGTAAGGGTGATAGTGCATCTCTTTTATTATTATTATTATTGTTATTATTATTCACATCAAGTTGGTCTTAATATTTCCTTATTACATCCGTATTATTAATGTTGATTATTTCAAAAATATTATTTGTGCAAGAATAACTAATTTTTAAAGTTTTGCTATGAAATATTTTATGTAATATATTATACTGATTAAAGTGTTTATCTATTAATTAAAAGAAATGTTTTCCTATGTTTATATTAACAAGTGTACGAAAAGGGGATTAAACTATATAATTTTCCTTTTTATATTTTTATGACAATTTACTTTAACATTACAATAATCAGTAGTTTCTTTATCCTTATATAAATTATTATTATTATTATTATTATTATTATTATTATTATTATTATTATTATGTTTAATCAGATGTTTAATGGCTCTAGATCAGTAAGCTCTTCTTTAAAACCACTATTCTTGAGGGCTTCAATAAACATTTTACTAGTTTCATGGAAAATTTTCTTATTTGATGATAATCTCCATATTTTCAAATTAACAGCATTAGGAACTTAGTTAATTTGAGAATTTGGGTGATTAGAAGGGGTGGACGTAGAACCTACCGACCGTCCCATGTTATTCTATCTTCTCCACTGGAATAAAATAACAGTGATACATTTTTTTGTGAGTGTACGCTGTTTTTTGTTCATTTTTTTTAGATGTCGTTTTACATAAGCAGCTCATTGTCCTATAGGCCCGTAAGATAATTCATAGAAAATAACGACCACACTATTTAGCGGTGCAGAGTTAACTTGAAATTAAAATATAATTTCTAGGATGTCAATCTCTTGATTTCAACTCCACTAATGGAACACAAGCTTTCAACTGTCTTAATGGCAACTACTTGTCAATTAAACTCATTTTATTTCAAATACACATAAACGCTTTTTGCTTTTGGAACAACCGTTCAAATATTTTTAAAATTCTACACTTAATTCCAATTAAAAAAATTCATCTATTCTATTATTCAACACGTTCTTATGCAACCAAGAATTTCAACCCCTGGTTTTCAGTTTACAGTTTTTTTTTTCTTCTTCTAGTCAGCACACCACTTCCAATTGCCGTTCCGATTGCCATCAATTCATCTCCACCTTCTAAAGTGTGCAAAATTTCATTGAATCTAGATCCCAATTTTGTTTAGATGCTCATTAAAATAGTTTACCACATTGATGAGCTTTCATTAATCCACCGTATTCACCAAATATTGAATCTTTGAAAAAAGCAGTAGATCCTTATCACGAGACTAATTCCAATTTTCTGCAGGTCTGTAAAAGGGACCTACAGATGTCTTTTACTCAGGAATATAATCCTTTCCGAGAGGATGGAATAATAAAGATGCTTGTATTGTTGTGTTAGTAAGGTATTAAGATTAGATATATCTAGTATATCTGTTTGGCTGTAGGAATAATGCATTAAACTTTTCTGTGGGTTGCTCTATGGGGGAGAGTAGAAAGATCCCCCAAATTGCTCAAGAATCCGGTGCTGCAGTTTCTCGAACAGTTTCTTGTCCGTGCATATACCATATTATTATTACTGTATTAAAAATTCACTCCTTTGCTCAGTTCTACGCGGGATACCTTCCCTTACCTACTCAGGCCTACAGGTTTTCACGAAGATTGGGAACAGACGTCCGTTCATCAATTCAACAGTCTTTTCCATTATTCTGGAAGAACTGTGATATAGACGGTTTCAGTTATTTAATGGATGTATATTTTTGCCGATAAAGTGATCTTGGCGATGGAACCTGCAGTTTTAAGTCTATCGTTCTTACCACTAACCCATACTTATATGTGTTCTCCCGTCATATGATGATTTAATTAGAGCTGACCGTGTCCTTTGTTCAGCTGAGCGTTGTCAACTGCCAAACAATAGAAATCTAATCAACGTTCACAGATAATTAGTTTTGCAGAAACGCGGGGACTGAAACATTATGAATAATGAATTAGCTCAAATGAGCTTTTGCTCTTTTCAAAAGCACATCGCTCAAGAGAAAATTGGCAAAGAACATAAGAGGTAAAAAGAATGGAAAAGCTTGAAGAAAAATTATAATTGCAATATCCTCCTTTGTTTATGCAATTTGTTTGAGATCATCTGATTCGACTTTGGGCGTTTTTGGTTTTCTCAAATACAAGAGGGGTGTAATAATCAAAATTCGTGGATTTCACAATTCAAGAAAACGATACTTCTATTCAGGATTAGAATGTTTATCCCCGCTGCCAACGCTAAAGGGATGCTTTTACTCATTCTTACCAAGATCAAAGCTTTTATCAGGTTTTCTGGTTTGATTTGCTTTAGTTGGGTTTGGTTTTATGGCATATCAACCATTGTAGGTTATTCAATGCCAAATCCATGTTTAGACATATAAACAGTTCTATTTCAAACAATTCAGTTTAGCATAAGTACACTGTTTAGATCTATTTGACCCATAGATAGGACCCAATCACCCCAGGCCAGAGTGGATCTGGAAAAGATGGCAATGAAAGGGGCACCGCATTCCCCAAAGCTACAGAATTACCAGAGCCTCACCATCAGATTGTTTCACCTCATATATAGGACACTCGTTGTGGACGTCTTACCGCTCTGTAGAGAAGCAGTCGTTGTATTCTACAGCCCCAGCCGACTGGGCAATAGGATCTCTGTCAGGGTTCAGAATGTAGTATCTGTTCCATTTTAGGGTATCCAGTACAGGTCGGCGTCTTACAAAAATATGCATCATACCGAGATTTAATGCATTGCTATTATAACTATTCCACTCTTTGCGATTTTTTCACAATAGGGTCCACTCGTAGTCTTTCACTAGAGTTTGGGTGACAACAAGTCTCTTCAGCTCTCCCGGACTCTTTACGGTATTCGAGTCGATCTCAACAATGCTATAGTAGAGATGGATTTCATTCATTCTCTGATATTCAATTCCTCCAGTTTTTTTTTTCAAAAGCTTTCAGGACCGTCCCAAGTGCCCCATCTACAATTGGTATTACAGTCACTTTCCTCTGCCACAAGTTTTTTTCAGTTCTCTTTCACGGCCCAAGTACTTGTTAATCTTTTCACTTTCTTTGACTTCCACTCTGTTGTCAGCCTAACAGCAAAATCCACAAGACGGCTACTTCTTTTTTTCATCTTTTTTTTTTTCTTTTTTTGTTAGTTCTCTTTTTTAAGCAGCAATCAGATGATTCGTTTTATCCCAAAATACAACAGAATTTGATTCATCTCATTCTCAAGAACATATTATTATTATTATTTACTCCTTTAGAGTTTTTCACATCAGTGTTAGCTGATGGTTTTTCACTGGATTTGGTGATAGCAAGTCTCCTCAAGTCTCCAAGACTCTTCCTAGTATTCTGGCCGTCCTCAGCAATGCTGTCGTTTGGATAGTCTCCACCCGTCCGCCAATCTCCAGGTCCTCCAGGCCCTTTAATAATCATTTAGTTACGCACCAATCACAATTGACACAATCGTTACTTTCATGTTCAATAGCTTTTTTATTTCTCTAGCAAGGTCGAGGTACTTATCTTTCTTTTCACTCTCCTTCAGATTTATTCTGTGGTCCGCTGGGACAGCAAAGTCGACATTATTATTATTATTATTGTTATTATTTGCGAGTTTAACGGTTGCTTTTCACTACATTCTGATTGACAACAGATTTCCCCAGGTCTCCAGGGCACGTCTCATTATTCTAAGTTATCTTAAAAACACTGTGGTCAGGATGGTCTCGATTCTTCTGATTTCGAATTCCTCAAGTCTTTTTTTCCCAAACACTTCAGGATCGTTCCAAGCCTTGTACCTACCATGGGTATATCCATCAGCCTTGTTTTTGACGGCTCTTTCATTTCTCTGGTAAGATTCAAGTATTTTCCTTTATTTTCGCTTTCTTTTATTTTCGCTCAATGCTCCGCTGGGAAGGCAAAATCCACTTATTGAGAAATTATTTCCTTTTTGTTAATTTATACTGAGTGTGGGCTTTGATTTAACTGTGAGGCCTAGAGAATTTTAGGACTCATTATTTTATTCCTATGAGAGTTTTTCACACCAACGTTAGCTGATGGTCTTTCACTGGATTTTAAGTGACCCAAAGTCTCCTCAAGTATTCTGGCTGATCTTGATAATGCTGTAGTCTGGGCAGTCTCCACTTGTCCTCTCATTTCCGAGTCAAGCAGCCTTTTTAACAGTTCTTTGGGAATTGTTCTAATTACGCCTATTATATTTAATATCACTGTCCCCTTCGTGTTTCATAATTATTTTTAGTTCTCTAGCAAGGTCTAGGTATTTATCTATTTTTACTTTCTTTTAATTTTTCACTGTGATCTACCGGGATGGCAAAGATAACTATTCAGCAGGTTCTTCTTTTTTCATAGACTACATTATTTTTCAATTAACAGTTTTTCTCAGCGGTGTTAGCGGATAATCTTTCACTGGATTTTCAGTGATAGCAAGTATCCTCAAGTCTCCAGGACTCTCCTCAGTATTCAGCGCGACCTTAATAATTTTGTAGTCTGAATGGCATCACATTTTCAAGTCTTCCAGTCCCTTTACTAATTCTTTAGGAATTTCCCCAAGTTACCCAATTAATATCGGTATTGCAGTCACCTTTATGTTCCACAGTCGTTTTTTTTTTTTTTAGTTCTCTAATAGAGTCTAAAAATTAATGTATTTTTTCACTTTCTTTTAATCTATTCTGTGGAATACAGGACGGCAAATTTCACTATTCATTTGGTTTTCTTCTTCTGATCTATCAGTAGGGCTGTTTGTTTGCCCACGAATTTTGTTCTCACTATTTGAGAGTTTTTTTAAACCAGCGTTTACTGATAGACTTAGACTGTAGTTTCCTAAAATTTCCTGGACTTTTCTCATCATTATCATTATTATTATTGGTATTATTATTTACTCCTTTAGATTTTTTCACATCAGTGTTAGCTGATGATTTTTCACAGGAGTTTGAGTGACAGCAAGTCTCCTCAAGTCTCCAGGACTCTTTTCAGTATTCTGGCCGTTCTTAATAATCATTTAGATAGTCTCCACTCGTCCGCCAACTTCCAAGTACTCCAGGCTCCTCAAATAATCCTTTAGCTACTGAGCCAAGAGCACCAATCACAATTGGTACTATTATCATTTTCATATTATTATTATTATCATTATTATTATTGTTAAGATCAGAAATCATAAAAAGCAACAACATCATCATCATAATTAGCAGCATCCGCATCAAGAACAACAATTCTGTGAAAGAAAATAAAACCTCATATAGCATATTTCTAACGTAATAACTGTGCGATTTACTCGCCACCAAGGTGTTAGGATGTGTTATAATGTCTACCCAGGACCAAACTTTCCCTTGTGGATGAAAGCAAATAATTATATTAGCGTCGAACGAAGGGATATGTTTTCTGGAAGGGATTATTATTGATATCTATTCTCCTCCCTCCTTCAAGCTAAGAATCATTAGCAGAACAGACAAGGTTGACCAGCCTTGCTAAGGCAACAAAACTAGGAGAAGGAAACCTCTGAATTCAATCCAGGGATACTCGACTTAAAAAATTCAACACATGTCAGATACATAATACCTAGATATACGAGGGGCATACCATAAGTTCCCAAACTTTTTTCGTATGGACACTTTTATCGATAGTGCACTCATGAAACTCTAGTCTCCTCCGGCTGCAATGCACATGTACCGTTCCAATAACTTCTGGAAGGCCCCATGGAAGTCCTCTTGTGTGAGCGTTTCAATGACCTTCGTCACTACCTCTTTCACCTCCTTATAACGACAGCCTCTGAACTTAGGGAATAAGCAAAATCACAGGGAGCAAGGTCTGGACTATAGGGAGGGTGACAAACTGTCTTGATGCCCATCTTGGTCAAATAGTCTGTGACAAGGATGGAGTCGTGGACTGGTGTATTGTCCTGGTGGAAATGTCACGGACCCGATTTGAAGAGTGCTGGCTTCTTCCGACGGAATCTCTTCCTGAAATCCCTTAAAACCTCAACATAGTTACCCTAACCTTAACCCTTTGGCCAATATACTCTGGAATATTGACTTCCTTACTCCTCCTACACCTCTCATCCTCCCTCAGAAACTCCCTGCCTTCCATGAATCTTTTATGCCACTCAAAAACTGATGCTCGATTTCTGTG
This sequence comes from Sepioteuthis lessoniana, assembly GCA_963585895.1. Taxonomy (NCBI): domain Eukaryota; kingdom Metazoa; phylum Mollusca; class Cephalopoda; order Myopsida; family Loliginidae; genus Sepioteuthis; species Sepioteuthis lessoniana. Next base: position 100,773 of record CAUZXS010002055.1, read on the forward strand.
GCATTTTTCACTAGTTTAAAACACAATTTTATTGCATATCGTTCTTCTAAAGTGTCAGATTGCATTTTTGAAATTCACCAGCTGTGACACTCAGGGTTTTGTAGGGTGTATTCGAATTCCTACCGTAGCTGTTCATTAGAACCTGAAAGCATAAAAATTGGTCAGTCATCTCATAAGATGTATAGCAATAACATACTGAATTTTCAAGATTCTACGATAATTTTAAATGCCCATACGAAAAAAGTCTGGAAACTTACCGTATGCAACTCGTAGGCACTGTAACAGTACAAAATTTGACTAGAAATATTAGTATCTTTAGTTTAGTAGAAAATTGGCTAGTGTTTGACTATGGTCCGGGTGGCCGGGGTTCAATTCCAACTCGATTCATACCAAAGACACAAAAAATAGTACCTAATGTCTCCTTGCGAAACATCCAGCATCATAAGGTATGGATAAAGAATAAAGTCGGGCAATCCAGGGAAAGAAGTCCCATCCCCTACACTTTGGTGTAGCAGCTATTGAAAAGAGATCCTTAGGGTCGCCCTCGACTACGGTAGGCCAAATTACTTACTATGGGTGATACAGATTATTCGATGTGCAGTTGAGTTAAAACCATTCCTTTAGCGGCTTCTGAAATTTCTGTTCCGTTGATTCAGCTGAGTAGCGTTTGTCATGTTTTTTTTACTAGTGAGCCAGATGAAGGTGTATTTAGCGGTTATCGCTTTGAAAAATAGACTCAACTAGCACTGTTTGGATCATCCATGAGGCCGCTGTTTCATTTTGTCCTCTTGCTCTTGGGAAGGATGTGAATCCTTCTCTTCTTATACCAAACATGGACATACTGGGTTCATGAGTCTCGTTAAGGCAACGGACCTAGGAGAAGAAATAATTTTGAATTCAAAACGGGATTAATGTAAATTTACCCCACCCACCGCTGTAAGCAAGATGCTACACAAGGTATATTTTAAATAGAATTAAACAGGATTGAATTCAGAGTTTTTTTCCCCTAAACCTGTTTCTATACTAAGGTTGAAAAACCCAATCTATCCTATTATTTACTCATAGCTGGGATTCATGACTTTCCAAACAGTATTGGAGTTCGGTTAAATAACACAGGGCCTTGGCCTGGGGTGTTGTTAAGGAGAATCTAAGTAATAATAGTCTTCCATTTTTCTTTGGAGTTGAGAGAAGCGTAAGCTTATGTTCCTGTTTTTATATTAATTGGCTTGGCTTCAAGGGCCGTCCTATCAGTCAGCATATGTCTCCTCGTCTAAAAGATGAAAAGTCAGGTGATGCAAGAAGCGGCCTTACACAAAGGACGAATATTGACGAAAATCAAGCAATTTTCACGCTGCCCCAACAGAACTTTCATTTTAAGGGTAGATGTGTATTAATTGATCAAATTTATTTTTGACATGTAATGTAGCCTTTACACTAAGACTTGAGCCGTTAAAGAAATGTCAATCTGAGACCATGGCTCTTATTGGATGGTTTTAGTCTGGTGAGCAAAACGGTTTTAGAGTTAGTCACTTAGTGACTGAACTTCAAACGAGAAAGGTCTATACTGCTCTCATTGATTCCTCGTTTTGTCCGAGCGAGTAAAGACTAAAAGTCGTCAATAAATAAAGAAAATATGAGTACATAAAACCATGATCCATTTGTAATTCCTCATCGATGAATTAGAATTAACATAGGAGCACAAAGGATATACCAGAATGACTGACGCGACACGTTGGCTGACCTATGAAGAGACGAGTGAAAAGAAGAACGAAGTGAAAACAGTTATCTGAAGAACGAAATAAAATGAAGACGATGGGAATTGACCGATCGTAGTTTAAGATATATATATATATATATATATATATATATATATATATACATATATATATATAATAGACGATAGTAGAATAGAGATGTAGTAGTGGACCCACCTGAGAATTTTACTTTGTGCTGCAACCTGTTCCTGGTGAAAGGGCTTGGTTACTAGCTCTCTATTATAAAAAAATGTGCCTGGTCTTAAACAAACGTTCATTGCTAGAAATTACTAATTCCAAAAGTGGAGTGCATGTATCACCGGTGGGTAATGATAATATTTTGGTAGATCATGCTATATTTTGGTGGAGTTTGTTTAAAGACCAAGTTAATGAACATATAAGAATTCAATATTACAGGGGGACAACAGAATTTTAGTAATACTAAAGTGGGCGATGGCCAAAATCGATTGAGAACAACTGTTACGAATAAAATCACCTGTGTCTGTAGTCTTGCAGTTCAAACGGAAAACTGATGAAAACTGTTAAATGACATCCAGCATACGTTGGGCGGAAAAGCCTTTCTGTTGTTGAATCAAGTGTAAGCGGTTGTGAGTGACACGTGCTGAAATAGACAGTTTTTCCTTCAATTTAATAGTTGTTTCTTTTATGAATTATCTCTTACAAAGGTTTGGCTTTAATGCCAGAACCTCATGTCAGTCATTGTTTTGCTAATAATAATTAAAGAGCCAAATTTCAGAAAAATGTCTCAACCCAGATTTCACATAAACATTTTAACTAGCGGCGTTGAGTAAAAGTTAGTATATAGTACATTTAAAGAGCTAAGTTGCGTTGTGCTGATATGAGAGAAAAAATATCTTCCATTTCGATTTGTCAAATCGAAATCAAGGCCAAACTAACACATACATATCACCTCTTTAAACAGTCGACTAGTTCAGAGTTAAACAAATCTGTCCCCACCCCATGCGTTGTGCGTAACGAGAACGCCTTATTGTTATTTTGAGTCCCAGAACGTTTCTAAACTGCCATGACGTCAACCATAATTGTTTGTCTCAGGATCAGCCTCTATATACACGAAAGGAACCTCCACCTAAACTGGACTATAGTTATTTTTGAATAAATCTAATCAATATTTGTTGACGTGTTTCATATGGACGATTTGAGAGAGGGAAACTATATTGTTTTTATGCTAAAACAGACTTTAGGATTTTCTAAGTAAACCCTTTTCCTTAAACCTCACTTCAGCCTGGTAGCGAGGTAGATTTGTTTGTTTTGATTTGGGTTTATGGCATATCAACCTTTATTGGTTATTTAATGCCTAATACTATTTATGCACATATATAGGTTTGTTTTTATGGCATACAATCATTGAAGATCATTTTCAGCTAAATCCTGTTTATACATAAATTAAATATATATGATGTGTAAACAAATTTCGCTGATAACATATTTAAATGAGCTTGAGCTATTTTTTGTACACAGTTAAATGGTTTCAAGTATTGCTATGTATCATTAACAATTTACTTAATTGCCCAGGCCACTGGGGCTGTACAATATATAAGACATTTTTTTAAACACAGTTAAATGATCAAACGGTTCAATTTCTGACAATTCAATTTAGCATGAGTCATTTGTTTGCAGTCAGCTTAAGTAGAGTTTAAATGTCAGACATTTCTATTTCATTCATATACAGAACCCTATCTGGTGAAACCGGTCCGCGTCAGAGTGGACTTAATTTTGATTGTTTTGATTTTCTGGCATACCAACATTGTTGATTATTTAATGCTAAATCCTATTTACCCATATATATTAAATATATGATTAGTAAACACATTTTCCTGGTTTACAGAGATAAATGATTAAACAGTTCTATGTCTAATAATTCATTTTAGAATAAGTCAAGAATGTTAAATGGTTCGAAGTATTGCTACGTATCGCTAACAATTCAATTAAACTTCAGTCATTTATTTACAAACAGATAAATCATCAAACAGTTCAATTTACAATAAGTCATTTGTTTGAAATCAGTTTAAATGTCAATTACCCAGTCAGCTGGAGCAGTAGAATACACCAACTGCTTCTCTGTTGAGGGATAAGACCCCTCCCAAATGAGTATCCTGTATATGATACTAAACAATCTGATGGTGGGTTTCCAGTGATGCTGGGGCTTTGGGGAATGCAGAGCACCTCTTCATTACAATTACTCCCATGTCCACTCTGGCTAAGTGTGGTAGCACCTGATAGGCCCCTAACTATGGGTTAAATAGAATTAACGGCATACTTATGCTAAACTGAATTGTTTGACTTAACTGGATAGCTTGAAATAGAAATGTTTTTGACAATTAAATCGTACTTACATTTAAACTGCGTGATTATGCTAAACTGAATTATTTGAAAGGGACTGTTTTTAGACATTGAAACTGTACTTACACTAAACTGAATTGTTTAATATAGAACTGTTTTGACATTTAACTGTGTGTAAACAAATTCGGTACGTATACTAAACTGAATTAGCCGAATGAGAACTGCTTGACTTAACTGAATAGCTTGAAATTGAAATGTTTTTTCAATTAAATTGTACTTACATTTAAACTGCGTACTTACGCTAAACTGAATTGTTTGAAATAGAACTATTTTCATAAATATTGATTTTGCATTAAATAACTAACAAAGGTTGATATGCCATAAAACCAAACCAACCAACCAACCAACCAATCAACCATTGAATATCAAATCGTTCTATTAGACCCATTGATAGGGCCCTGTCAGGTGCTACCATTCCGGGACAGAGCGGACCTGCAAGCAATAGTAATGAAGGGGCACTCTGCATAACCCAAAGATCCAGCATAACTGAAGCCTCACCATCAGATTGCTTAGTGTCATATTCAGGACTCTCGTTGGTGGGTGAGTGTCTAACTTCTCTGCAGAGATGCAGTCGGTGTTTTCTACCGTCCCTGATGAGTGGGCTATCTTGTGGTAGAGTAATTCTATCAGGCGAAAAAACATAAGCATGTTCATTCCTATCGACTTATACAAAACCCTCAACCTAAAAACATTTTTGACTAAAACGTAAAAAAAATGTTGGAATAACAATTTTCATTTTTCCTATCTACAAACATATTCGGTGTGTGTGTGTGTGTGGGTGTGTGTGTATTTTACTGGTCTCACTCCTATTATTTTTGTCTCTCTTCATCTATGTAATACGAAATTAATGTCCAAAGGTTTGGAATCTAGCGAAGAAATGTTCAAGTAAATAGTAGCCTAGGGATTCGAAACTAAGGTCTTCATTCGCAGGTAAAAATAAAACCAAGAAAATAAATAGAATTAGACGTTGAAACCTGTCAATACTACTCTGATAGTCAACCACTTCATTACTTTTAATATCACCAGCCAATGATGCTCGCTAACCTACATGGAGAGTTCCCAAGGATATGCCAGAACAATTAGTATGATTACATAAAATGCCTTCCTCATAGATGCCAGAATAAAGAAACAGATGAAAGAATTCCTCTGAGAAATAACAGGCTGTAAAAGTAATGTCCTTATTTGCATCAAACAACTATCTTAAGGTCATTTTTGTCCGAAAAAATTACCACGCTTGGCGTCTGTATCTACCATGCAACTTTCTTTGACTCAGGTCGGAGGAAAATTCCTATCTACTTCAATATTACAAGAAGCAAATATATAATTGTAAAAACTGAAATGATTTGACCAGTCAGCGAGCATAGAATACACAGTATCTTTTACAGAGGGTTACGATCCTCACTTCTCAAAGAAGCAGTGTTCTGAGTGTGACGCTAGATTTTATATGATGGTGAGGTCCCAGTCCCAGAGATCTGAGAGTGTATAGAAGCCCTTCATGGGAATTTCTTCCAGGTCCATTTTAAGCCGGAGTTGTAGTGACTATTAGGGAAACATAAATGGAGTAAATCAGTTTAAAAATCATTCGTTCTCGATAAGACTGTCTCCAATAAATGAATAAATAATTGAATTAAATTAAATTAAATCTTAAAAAAGAACTACACAAAAAATCTAAGTATAGATACACAATCAACACGATTCTCTCATGTCTTGGTATAAAAATATTCTAACGAGTTGACATGACGTTAATGTCAAATATTAAAACGACGAGCAGAGATAAGTCGGTTCATTTGTCTTCATATTGAAATATACTACAAATAGTCATTATTATATACAAATTAAACAAACCTGTTGAATTCTCATTAAAAGAGCAATTGTAGTGGGGTGACACCTGGGAGTAGTGGCTAACGAGCAGGACTGCGAAATCGTAATATACGAGTTCAACATCCAGTCGCGTTATTTAGATTATTCTCGGACCAATAACCTTGTGAAAGGTATGAATCCGTTATCAGTCAAGTTCTGAGTTAAATAGCATCTCTGTTAGTCTTCTCAAAGGATGTTTCTGGCATTAAATAATCGATAAAGTTTGATATGCTATTAAGCAAAGGAACAAAAACAAAACAGATATAGATGACATTATTTTTGCTTGGTTTGGTTTGGTTTTATGGCAAATCCACCATTGGAGGTTATTTAATGCCAAATCCATTTTTATACATATAAACAGTTCTATTAATACAATTCAGTTTAGCATAAGTACATAGTTTAGTTCTATTTAACCCATAGATAGTACCATATCAGGAGCTATCACTTCGGGTCAGAGTGGACTTGGGAACGATGGAAATAAATGGGGTACACTGCATTCCCTAAATCTCCAGCATTACGAGAGCCTCACCATCAGATTGTTTAGTGTAATTTACTGGACACTCGTTGGAGCAGTCTTTCACCACTGCAGAAATTCAGTTAGTGTATTCTGCAACCCCAGCTTACTGGGCCAAATATTAGTCGTATGTTTTACCGAGAATTTGGTCAATACAAACAATAAACTTATCATTCAATTGCCAAATTATCGTGTTTATAAAAATATCGGTACGGTGTGCCAATTTTGATGGCTTACTGTACCTACAAATGTATGAGATATTTTGATAGATTGATAGATGTAAATATAGATTTTCATGTTAAACGGGAAAACAAGCGCCATATTCTTCAACAGCTAATTGAAATGGTAATTGCTATATAATTTAGAGAATGTGTGTGTAATTCACTAAAAAAATCCCTATGTATAAAATCGAAGCTGAATTATTGTGATATAAACACACACACACACACACACACACACACACACACACACACACACACACACATATATATATATATATATATATATATATATATATATATATATATGTTGTTTAATTTTAATACCTATTCAATAATTCTGACAGTGTGAAAAAACGGATGATACAATTTTCAAAGGAAAAAACATAACAGAAACTAATATCTGGTTAAAATTCCATATGAAAAAAAGAATAGACTATAACCTTCCGTACTGCTTGAAAATAATCAACCAATAACCAATGCCTAGTCAAAAGAAAAAACACCAATAGAATTACTTAATCTAAAACAAAGTAGAGTAAAATGCGAATACCTATTAAGGTATTCATGTGTAGATATATATATATATATATATATATATATATATTATGACGGAAATGTGTCATTCAGGCATTTCCACGAATTTTGGAAATATAAATATGTGTTGATTACCGGTTAATTACATTTAAACAACGCAGTTGATTGAATGAGTTGAGTGTTCGCCAATGGTCCGGGGACCGGTGTTTAATCCCTGTCGAGTCATACCAAAGACTCAAAAAGTTGCACTCGATGCCGCCTTCCTTAACACTCAGCATTATTAGGTGAGAATCAAGGGTAAAGTTAGCAATTCAGGGAATGGAGTAGCACCCTCCCTTACACCCCAGTGTAGTAGCTATTGAAAAGGGAGCCTTCGATTCACCCTTGACTAAGGTCGCCAACTTTACTTTTTTATTAATGCAAAACCAATACTTTGAGCTCGGTTTTGAGTACGACTATTGCATCATTTAAAAATATCACAAATGTTCATAAGCAAGGATTGCTTTGACATCAAATAATCCACGGAGTTTGATATCCCATCAAACAAATAAATTAAGCCAAGTATTTTTAGTTACTCTATAATCTTGCATAAAGAATTATTGTTCGGAATATTGATACAATATTACTTAGCCCAGTCGGATGGGGTTGTAGAACACACAGACCCCATCTCTTTTTATATCAACCCCTCTGTGCAGGCAGGATGTGACACAAGGTCAATCTTTAATAATATGGAATTCAGATTTTTCCTTCTTCTAGATTAGTTGCATAATCAAGGCTAAAGAAGGCAGTCTACCCTTCTATTTACCGATAGCTGGAGGGAAAATAATTGGATTCATACCTTTCCCCAAGAGCATAAGTGCTATGTTAAATACAGAAAATCTCGTTAAGAATGTGAACTCATGTCACTGTGTCTATTGCGTAACATAGCTGCCGTGATGGTTAATTATTTTATCATCTGGTTTGGTTAGGCTGCGATTTTTATTTCAGTTAGCTGTTAAGTTAGCAAAAATCTTTGAGCGGAAATGTAAGTCAAATTTGAAATTTTAACCGATTACATACCGATCCTCGCAGGAAGACCAAATTGTAAGGAAAATGGAATCATGTCTTGTTCCAGGTTTAATTCGGGAAAGGAAAACAATTAATTTGGGACACGTGAGAGATGACGCAATAATTTAACAAGATAACTTCACCCTACCGATATCCTGAATTTAGATATATAAAAATTTGCGAAAGTCAGTTGGTCACTTTTCAGTTAGAAGTTTTGGCTGGGAGTGTTCTCTTTGTGTGATTTCATAGACTTTTACAGATTCTCTCTCTCTCTCTCTCTCTCTCTCTCTCTCTCTCTCTCTCTCTCTCTCTCTTCCTACTATATGCTGTCTGAACATTGAATAATAAATGATTGTTAATTGCTGACAGAGATTTCTTCTTGTTTTTGAGTTGCTAACACCCAGCCAATTTTGTTCCAACGGGTCAACCCAACTATCAGCGGAAGTCCAGATTGATTGTGTAATTCCTATTATGTGGATCGTTCAAAGACAGCGTGAGCATCGAGAAGATTGATAAAAAAAACTATCTGGAAACACATTTGGTACCGAATCAAGCGATAGAGTTATAATTGGTTCCGGACCAAACCATAGTACTATATTTTGTATCGTGCCCCAAATAAGGGCCCAGATGACGAAAGATATAGTTTTAGATTTGAAGCTGTCACCAGGATAAGACAAAAGTAAAATTACGGTGACAACTATAGTACCGCATTTGGCACTGTTATCAGAATTCGACCTTGAAAATCTGCGACAGTCAGACACAGGATTTAATTGTAAAAACTCACGGTAAAACCATAAACAGGATTCGACCCTAAAAAACCCATAGCCAAGCGATGTTATTACATTTGATACCGTGCAAACATATTAAGTATATTGTTTAGTACGGGTAAGCGGATCAAACTACAGTGCTATAATTGCACATAACCGAGCGCATCCCACCAATGAGTGTCATAGATATTATACAATACTTCTGATGATGAGCTTCCAGTCCAAGAGAATTGGGGAATATAGGGTAACATTTCACTGCCATTATTCCCTGGTCGACTCTGGTCCGATGTGGTAGCAATTGTTAGAGTCTCATCAATGGTTCAAATAGAAATATTTAATATTTCTTTACTTAAAATTATTTATTTGTGCGCAATCAAATAACTGATAACTTTAATTATTTGTATTGCATAGCAATACTTTGAATTATTTAACTGTTAGCAAATGAATAATTAATGTTGAATAAAAATATTAGATTTCGATTGCCCTATTTGAAAATATTCAATTGTGTTCAAAAAGTATTATTGTTAGATTGCAATACATGAAACCTTTTAATTATGGGCACATAAATGCCTTCAGGTTCATTTGAAATGGTTACGTATAAACAATTTGTTTGCAAATCATATACAAAGAGTATGGTTTTGTTTTATGGCATATCAACTCTTGTAGGCTATTTAATGTCAAAACACTCTTTACTTATATATATATATATATATATATATATATATATATATATATATATATATATATGCATAGTTTATACAAATCATTTTAAACGAGAGAGAGCTCCTTTGTTTGAATATTGTTAAATGGTTATACATATGATTTGTAAGTCAATATTTTGTTGATAATCTTTTATTTAAAAGAGTTAGAGATTATTCATTTGAACACAAGTAATACTATTGTTTAACCACTGTCAAATGGTTGCAAATATTTCGACACCAATTAATAGGTAGAAAAGAGTGATCTGCCCCTGGACAGAGCTATATATATAGAGAATGGAAGGAGGCGGCCATTTGTATTCTTTTCCAGGCGTTTATATGAGGCGGTCGGATGTCTCTCTTATTCTACCACGAACACTTTCATTTAGTATCAATAATGTATATGCACCCATTTAAATGGTTTGAAATATTGCCCTCAATCATAATTACTCTTATTTGCACACCGACTGCATCTCTGCTGATTATTAAGACCTACCGACGAGGGTCCTGGATATGACATTAAACAATCTAATGGTGACTTTTAAGTAACGCTGGAGATTTGGTGATAGCGGAGCACCCCTTCATTGCCATCGCTCCCAAGTCCACTCTGGTCCAGAGTGGTAGCACCTGATAGGGTCTTGTCTATGTGAGAAGTAGAACTAAACTGTGTACTTATGCTAAATTGAATTGGTTGACATAGAAATGTTCTGACATTAAAACTCCTTCCTTATGCTAAACTGAATTGCTTGTAATAGAACTGTTTTTGTATTCTGAACTGAATTGTTTGAAATTGAACTATATTGAGATTTAACAGAGAGTAAACCGAATTAAAACTGTTGGATGAAAGTAAATAGCTTGAAATAGAAATGTTTTTAACAATTATATTGTGTACTTATGCTAAACTGAATTGTTTGAAATACAACTGTTCATAAATAAACTACAAAGTTTGAAATACCATAAAACCCAAACAAACAAAAGAACAAACAAACGATTCAATTAAACGGTAGGTTTGTTGTTTGGGTTTTATGGCATATCAACCTTTGTAGGTTATTTAACGCTAAATCAATTTTCATGAAAATAGTTCTATTTCAAGCAATTCAGTTTAGCATAAGTACGCAGTTTAAATGTAAGTACAGTTTAATTATGAAAAACATTTCTATTTCAAGCTATTCAGTTAAGTCAAGCAGTTCTAATTCATCCAATTCAGTTTAGTATAAGTACCTTTTTTTTACACATAGTTAATGTCAAAACAGTTCTATACAAAACAATTTAGTTTAGTATAAGTACAGTTTCAATGTCAAAAACAGTTCCATTAAAAAAAAATTCAGTTTATCATGAACACGCAGTTTAAATGTAAGTACAGTTCAATTGTCAAAAACATTTCTTTTTCAAGCTATTCAGTTTAGTAAAACAGTTGTAATTTAAACAATTTAGTTTAACATTAGTATTCAGTTAGATCTATTTAACCCATAGACAGGGCCCTATCAGGAGCTACCATTCTGGTCCTGTGGGTACCTGGGAACAATGGCAATGAAGGGGTACTCCGCATTCCCCAAAGTTCCAGCATCACTGGAACCTCACCATCAGATTGTTTAGTGTCATATCTAGGACACTCATTGAAGTGGGGAGGTCTTACCTCTCTGCAGAGGAGCAGTCGGCGTATTCTACAGCCCCAGCCGACTGGGCAATCAATTAAACAATCATTTATTTACACACAGTCAAATTATCAAAGCGTTCTATTTCATTTGTTATTTGTTTGCACAGTTTAAATTTCAAACACCCAGAGATGTGACTCTATCGGATACTATCAGTCCGGGCTAGTATGACTGTCAAGAGGTGCTCCACATTCGCCGAAGTTCCAGTATTACTAGACTCTCATCACCATCGGATGGGGTAATGTCATATCCCGGACACTGGTTGACGTGGAAACTTACGTCTATGCAGAGATGCAGTCAATGTATTCTACAGTCCCAGCTGATTGGGCTTTATATTTATCAAGAATATTCGTATTAACAAGATTTAGAATTAAATAACCCACGTAAGTCCATATGCGTTAAAATTCAACCAACCTAAAAACAAACCAAATAACCAACCATATAACTGTGCAAATAATTGATGATTATTGTTAAATAAAAGCGTTATATTTTAAGTAATTGCAATGAAAATTTGAAAACAGAAATTACGTTCATTAAAAAACATTTACAACTTAATCAAATTCCGTCATCAAATAACACGTAAATGTGTCATATCGTTAACCAAATAAACGTGTTTTGGAGGTAAACCTGTATCTCCCTTTTGTATTAAAATGTTTTAATACAATGTATATATATACAGTTACTAAATTAAGATCGGTGGACCAGATTTGACGGACACCGTTAATCGGGACACTCTTCGATCGGATGCTTCGGTCGGTACATGGATCTGGCCGGTTGTGTCCTGGTTCCGGTGGCAGTTGATCGAGGTCGTCTGACATGGTTTCTGCTTAGCCGGTAGTCGTTTTGGGCTTGCCAGGACCGTCATCCTCGAACCTATGGGGACCGTCCCCACTAGGCTCGTTGGAGAGGCTGGATTTATTGCATGGTGTTTGACGTGCCTTTTGGGGGAAATGCCGATGGGACCCGGGACCCAGTGCAGTTTTGGAGCCGCCTGCAGTATCTGGGCTACGGCCCTGAACTTAGACCCACCTAAAAAAGGCTTTGTACAACAAGCGTCTTGTCGGTGGGACGAACGACAAATACGGACATCGTTTATCGAATACAACCAGACTGCTGTTCTGTGTTGTATGTATTACCACCTAGAAAACTTCTTATTTTCTTGTTTAACGAAATACATGTCATAATAAAACCAAATTAAACAAGAAATACAGAACTAAAAAAATTGTATATATCTGCGTAGCTCCAGGTCTTTTTTTATATGCAAGACATGCATATAGTTTAAAACTATGTGATGCTATAACTGATAACGAATGCTCGACTCTTTCGCATCCAAGATGATAGATATTTCTATTATTCATTCAATGCAGATATTACAGTTATATAAATATACTTTCTAATTAATGCCAGAAGATTATATTGCGCCATTGATAACTTTGCAGCATAGTATTTAATATATCTTTTTTCTCTATGCTTATGCAGCATGTGACAAAACAACTGTCATTTACCTCCCATCTCTCAAAACATTCAAATAAGACTTCATGGACAAGTAAGGTCAAACTCATAGGTTTCGTTTACCTATTTGTGAGAACATGTGGTGACCGACTAGTAAAACTTACCTTACTCAGCTCTGAACCGTCTAGAGAATATTCCAAGAGCGATGGCTAATGGGGTCAGATGGTGAGAGAGAGAGAGAGAGAGAGAGAGAGAGAGAGAGAGAGAGAGAGAGAAAATCTTTGATATTTATTAAACTTAGCTTAGGGTTTTACCTGGCAATTAGTGAAGGAATCCATTAATAATCAACATCATTACTGTACTAATGATCTAAACGTCTAGCCTGATAATCTTCACCGATGGCAATGTATTATGATTGTTATATATAGATTAAAGAGAACCTGATGAATAATTGCTCAGTGTGAAGCCACCTGAACACAGTGCAAAATTGACTTATATATATATATATATATATATATATATATATATATATATATATATATATATGACTATTTTTCACAGTGTCGTGCTCCAACTGATATATATATATATATATATATATATAAGAGAGTGGAGAAAGTTTTGTCAGTCTACTGAATAAGTTGATTGTTAAAAGGGTGTGTCCTCGTGGTGAAATGGTTAAATCGATAGACTGATGAGACGTGGTGGAGGAGTTTGAGCTCCAGTCGTGGTATTATGGGAAAGGTATGAACCCCCATATCCCCCCAGCTATGGTTTAAATAGTACTACTGTTTGTCTAGAAAGATGATATTAAATAACCTACAAAGATTGATATGCCATTAAACAAAGAAGCCAAACCAAACCTGATTTTTAAAAATAGATCAACTAACAGAGAAAAAAGGGCCACCAGAATTACCTAAGTGGATATATTTTGACTGACTTGGTTAGATATGATCAGATAAGGATAGATGTCTGGATGGTGCCTTAATAGATAGATTAAACAAATGTAGATGTTGACAGTTTGCTATCAATGGATATGATTAAACTGAGATAGATTGTTAGATTGATAGATAGAAAAAGAAAATAATGTTGATATAGATAGGAAGAAAGAATGAAAAGAAGTAGAGATCGATAATATCAAAGAAAGATTATGAAATAATGATATAGATTGAAGCATTAAAGATACATATACGCACACACAGAGACACACACAGATACACACGTATATATATATATATATATAGAGAGAGAGAGAGAGAGAGAGTAGAAGAGAGTTATGAGAGAACTGTTATAGATGTTAACAAGAAACGTTCTTTTATGCACTCAAACACATGAACGTGCTAATGTTGGCCGAACAGGAATAACTTATTCCCAGCATTTCTTTGCGGACACAGGATATAACTAGGAAGACCTGCCGGGAGTGATGGATGATAGGAACACAAGGAAAGAGAGAGAGAGACAAAGAAAGAGAAAAAGTTAAGGAAAATCCATGATGTCACCGTGACATGATGATAATGAGAGAGATGTTTGATTAATCTGAGAAAGAAAGAAGAAAGAAAGAAAGAAAGCGTGCGCCACTGTTGCTAATTCTCGGGGCGACGCCTCCTCCAGTCAGTCTCCAACACAATGCACGGGAACACGTTTCCTTCAAGCTAGCCACCTGTACAATTTACGCGGCTGAAAACACCTGCGTCCTTTTTACTTTAGGTACCAGGAGATTTTCCTTTTATTTTCATTCCGACTTTCGCCGTGTCTAAGTGATCCTCAAGTCAGTATCCAACAAAAGTAAGGTCATAACACAGATAAAAAATTCTAAAATGAGATTAGAAAATAATAATACTGATTGAAGTATCACTCACCACACATAAATCTCTCTCTCTATATATATAAGAAGAGAGAGAGAGAGAAAGTGGGGAGAGAAATAGTCTGAGACAGATGTACAAATATAAGAAAATATATATTAAGAGCAATATAAACTTTTAAAATTTGATGTGGACAGTTAATTGAAAAAAAAATTAGTAAAAATAAAAATTTAAAACAAGACAATTGGTCAATTCGATGCTTCATATATTTAATGCTTAACTCAAGATTTTCTGTACTAAACACTTCAATACGGTGAGTAAAAAAGGAAAATAGAAACTTTTTTCTAAAAACATGTCACTTCTATCAGACGTACTAAACAATCGATCAACTGAGATAATTTCTCGATGATGTGTTTGGCAGGTCCCAGTTTTCTTTCTCTCCCTCTTCTTTATTTCCTGCCTCTTCTCCTCCTCCTCCTTCTCCTCGTCGTCGTCGTCGTCCTCTTGAATTGGATGTCAATATAAGAGAACCTCAGCTTCCTGAAGAATTCAAGTTATAAAACCAGAGACAACAGTGATTGCAGCCAAGTAAACGATTTTAATACATCAGATAATACACCGAATTGGATTAGTGTCGAATAGAAATTGGATACAAACGAAGAAAAATTTGATTTTCTTTTCATTTAAAATTTTTTTAAAAATTCGTCGATTTCAATGTAATCATAGCCGATAAAAGTCACGAGATAATATCTAAGGTAGATGGTTTATGTGTAAAAAAAGATATTTTCCTGAAAGATATAAAACTCTTATCGATATGTCAATCATATATCTTAGATCTTCAGTGATGCGCTGTCTTCATTGCCGATTTCGGGTTATTTCTGCATCATATCAGCTCCGACAGTAACCCCGGCTTGACTCTGAAACAGCCAAGCCGCCCCCGTGATCGCGACGTGCTACGCTCGTGCCTCTACCAAAGCAAAAAAAAAAATAAATAAATAAAAAGGCCAGACTTCGGCCGTTCTTATAGACATCTGTCTTTTAGTAAACAGCCAATGAAAACAGGGCATTCCACACTCCTCTGCTATATAATACCATCTTTACCTCATCCGGTTTCGCCCGGCTACTTCCGGAATCGGTACCGAGGTAAGATGTTATTTTAATACTCGTCCGTGTCCATGATTTACACTTCACTCGACTTACACGAATCTCCCGCCATATCTGTCCAATACTAATACTTCTAAACTAACATGAATTAATCCCCCACTCAAAACTATTCAGTCAGTCTTTAACTCCTAACTTATACCCCTACTCGCAAAAAACCCCATAATAATCCCGTTTATTTGGCTCACGAGATTATTTGCTACAGATTAACTCGTGCTTTTCCTCCCCGTTTATCATTAACCTATGCTCATAATACCAATCTAATGCATATTCCTTTAAAAAAATAAAAATTAAAAAACGCTACTCTATTCAAATCCTTACATTCTAATTTATTACTATTTCAAACCTATCTCCACCCACCTTCGTCCCATGAACTATTTGCAACTCTTATCGATATCCATTTGATAACATTGTTACAATCAGGTATTTATAGAGAGATTGCAAATTTATGAAACATGTTTATATAAAAATGCAAAGCGATGATCTAAAACGTATAATGGAAGTTAATATGGATTTAAATCCAACAGTATCAAGAAAGAAGAAAATGATTCAAATTAGATTTTTTTAAAATGTAAAGCCAACGTTAAACGTTCCGGTTTTGTGAAGGTAATGGACGCAACGTACCTGAGCATGCGAAGCGCGCAAAAACGTGTCTGGCTTGTAGAGCGGAACGCCGAAACCGAGATGGCTGTCTCAAGCATATTTGACGATGGGAGATATCGAACCAGCGAGAGATAATTTTCACGTATGCAGATTCATGCGAGATCTCGTGAACATAAAATATGCACGGTGACGGCTAGAAATGATGATTCTTTCTGAGTGCGTCGACCGACGAACACGTTGTTACAACTTGAAGAAAGAAAGAAAGAAAGAGAAAGAGAGAGAGGAGGGGGTGGGAAAGCGCAGGAGAAAGAGGGACAGAAGCGCTTGAGTCAATATGCCCTGAAACAGACTTACGAAATCCATCGCAGCCTACCGACACACAGAATTGGGAATCGGTCATTGTCCCTAGTGTGAGGTGTACGTTGAAGAAACAGGAGTTTGTGAAACGAAATCAAAGAATCGATTTCACGTTGTCATTTACGTCCGCTCTTGACAACATTAACTACAGGTTTTGATAACCTTCATTGGGACTTTGATATCATGAGAAATGCTGTTCACACATGTAGGTGAAGTTAACGTAAAAGAAGCGGTATAGATAATGGTTGTAAAACGGCGTGGACAAGGTGAACATCTAAAAACAAGGCGAACAAAAACAAATTTATATTCTATAATATCAAAACTTACATTAATACATGAAAACATAACTAACTCTACTAACATACTGATAGTGTGTATATATGTGTGAGCTCGTGTATGTGTGTGTGTGTGTGTGTGTGTAACACAACTAAACTACAAAAAGAATTGTAAAATTAAAATGTCCTTTTTCTATGATTAGAAACCGGTAATTTTTTGGAGACGGGAAAGCGTCTCATAGTTCTTGTATATGAATGTCTGCGAGGCATGGTGTTGCTGATACGGAGGAATTTGGTCAAAGAGGTGTTACCGCTACGAAGGAATTTCGTCAAAAAGAGAGTGTTGCCGCTACGAAGAAGATTCGTAAAAGAGAAAGAATGTGTTTTAAGACGGCGTATTTATAGAAAAAATCGTCTTATATCTGGCTCAAGACGCAGGACTTGAATTTACGCGCGCCGACGTAGTTGTAAGCATATCACGTGGTCCTCCTGGCCAATGGTTTCCCGAGACTGAACATTGAGCGTCCGCCATCTTTGTGGGAACAAGTGGCATACCACCCAAATTAAATTATAGGAGTGTAAAGTCCTATACACAGCTTGCCGGTATAACAAGAGCAAAGACAGTGTTTATAAGGAAATATTCATAAACGTACATTCAACTTTCTTAATTTGAAAGTATTAAGTATGTGTTTGAAAGAAAGTTGGATTTCTTTGAGATTTGAAAAGTCCTCCTGTTTTTAAAGGAACGTGCAGAGTTAGTTAAGTTCTTATGTGTACTGATAATTCTGAATTCATCCACGTTACATGTCGTGAAAAGATGTATTTGGTATTTGTTTTTCCAAAAGGTCTATATGAAAGTAAATATGAATCTAAATCCGACAATATGAAGAAAGGAAAAAATATCCAATTGTTATTTTGTTTTATTCCATAACTTATCATAGATTCAAGATGCGTCTGAAAATGCTTGGTTTGATTTATTTGTCTAATTGTCCATTAACCTTTGAGGGTTATTCAAAGTCGAAGTTATCCCGATAGCAGAATAGTTGCGGTTATATTTAAGCAATAACTGGGCAAATATTTGGGTCCATGGCTTTCCCAAGGATTTTAATCCAATCGTTAGCTGGATAGCGCGATTGGATTTCGAACTGGCTTTCTACCATATCACCGTCCAGTACATTAGCCACTACCGCATGAGAAATTTCCCCCAATAATTTTCCAGTTCAATAATCTGATGGTTTAAGAAATTTGCTCGATTACTCAAAGTCACACAGGCCTAAAAGCGTTAATTCTGAGATCGTACTCTCAAAGCAAAGACAGTAAGTAGCAAGTAGAGAATATCAGGCGGTCTCGCTATATTACCAGTGTGATTTGCTACGCCAACAAAAGCATACGGAGTTGCCGAATATAACAAAATATAGAAACATTTTTTTATTCACCTAAAAAGAAAATATAATAAAACATCGTCTATTGCACAAAAGGACGTACATAGTTTTCAAGTTCTTGGTATCTCTCCTAGCACCAGAGTGATAAAGTTTCGGAAAAATACGGAGACTTAGAGGAACAGTGTGTTAAAAATGCCTGAAAAACAGACATATTTCCTCTTGAGATAGGATGTCGAGGTTTTATTTCAAACTCAACCTCTACATTTTTAAGCAAAGTTGTACTTTCACCCGCAGGGAAGAGGGAATACTTAAAAAAAAAAAATTCCAAAACAAGACTGTAACTGCATCTGAGCGGATATATCATTTGCCCAGATCAAAACCCAATAAAGTCTTGTAGAATTGCGAGATACTGCTGGGTCGCCTTGGGTTAGTGGTAATGATGCTTCGGCCCCGAAACCATGCCATGGACTCAGGGTCATCATCTGATGAAGACTTTATTGGAAGCAACACAGCTATTTTCCCCTAAGTTCTTGTATATAGTTTTATATATACGTATACATTGTTTATTTTTATTATTTAGATTGAATTTTTGTGCCTACATCTAAGAATATACAAAAGTACAAAAAAGAAAATTGTAAATGTCACTGATAATCATAAAAACATGAAACTGAAATTTGTTAGAATATGTTTGTATATTCTTACATAAAGTACATCGTTTGGTTTGATTATTTAATTTGATTAACCTTTGGTATATAAACTATTCTGGGGTATTTAATGCCAAATATATATAATTTCTTTAAGTGTTTGCCAATAGCCCGGGAGACCTGCGTTCAATCCCAGGTTGATTCATACTAAAGACTCAAAAAATGGTACTTGATGTCTCCTTGCTTAACACTCAGAATTATAGGGAACGGATCAAGGGTAAAATGGGTCAATTCTGGGAAATGAGTAGCGTCCTCCACCTACACCTTGGTGTAGTAGCTATCGAAAAGTGAGCCTTTGGGTCACCCTCGACTACGGTCACCAACTTTACTTACTCTAAATTTAATATTATCAACCGGCTCATTGGTCTAGTGGGTAGAGTGTTCGCCAATGGTCCAGTAGACCGGGGTTCTATCCCAGGTCGAGTCATACCAAAGACTAAAAAAATGGTACTTGATACCTCCTTGCTTAAAACTCAGCAATATAAGTTACGTATCAAGGGTAATGTAGAGCAATACAGGGAAAGGAGAAGCGCCCTCCCTTACACCTCGGTGTAGTAGCTACTGAAAAAGGACCATTTGGGTCGCCCTCGACTACAGTCATTAACTTTACTTTTTTATATATAAAATACGCCGTGTATATATATATATATCATATATATATATATATATATATGAAAACGACGTATTTGCTTTGCTTTGCTTTCTTTATGCAATGGCATATCAAGCTTCGTGAGTTTTTTCATGCTAAAGCCATCCCTCTAGGAGAACAACTAGGATACTATTTTACTTATAGCTAATGGGATAATGAATTTCTTATTTTTACCAAGAGTAAATGTAAATATATATATATATATATATGTGTGTGTGTGTGTGTGTGTGATATGTGAGTCAAACAGTATAGTTACTATATCAACTTATGTAATACAAGAGATTTTTATCCAACTCATCGTCTGCAAATAATCCAGAAATAGAGCACTTTTAATTATATTATTAACTTTTCATACATCACTTTAAAATTCACACACATACACACACGAAGGCACACACACACACACACACACATACACACATACACACACATATATATATATATATATATATAACCTGAAAGTAAAACGCTTATCAGGAAACTTGAAATGATCTTAAAGATTATACAAACAAAATGTGTCTTTATTATTTAATGAAACATATCTAAATAAACGACTACTGCCTAACTACACACGTGTGTGTGTGTATGTGTGTGTGTGTGTGTGTGTGTGTGTGTGTGTGAGTTAGTAATGAATCCCGTTAATCTGGAGTTGTAAAAAATTCTAAATAGGACAATTAAAATATTCAAATATAGAATATTTAAATCAAATCACCCCAGTCACGAGTTCAACGCAAATAAATTCGACAGTGCAAATTATTTTTTTTCAAAATAACAAACCAGCGATCGGGCGGATAATGATGATGAATTTATTTTCATCCTGTTAAAAAGCCTTGACATTAATCAATGCTCTAAAAATTGATTGGACTTTTTGATCTGAAGAAGTCCTAATTTTTAGAGCATTGATTAATATTGATGCTTTTTTAACAGGATGGAAATAAATGTATCATCATAATGTGACATATTGTGTGTTTTTTTATTTTGAAAAAATATATATACATACCATCGTCAAGTAACGCTGGCAATATGGATTTCCCTGATTCCCTCTCTCAATCCATCCCTATCATTGATTACTCATGGAAGATCCTCCAAACTACATCCTGTCACCGCAGAGAACTGTTGTAGATAAGTTCTTCCTGCTCGGCCAACACTGGCACGTCCATATGTAGCGGTCCGTTGAAGATCTTCATATGTGTTTGTTCTTTCTTCTATTTTAATGTCCTACATTTCTTATTCGTCTTACTGGGGTGGTTTTAAAGACGGGAGGTTAGTGGCTGTATAGCTTTTGCTTCATGGTACGTTGCTTCCATGATTTGTTCAAAATTGCTCGTAGTACTCTTGCGTAGTTCCCCTCTAGCTTTTTCTTCTATGTATTTTATTAGAATTCGTGTGGTGCATCCATACAGTAGTATGCACACAGCCGCAGATTTGACGAAATCTAATTTTTTTTTTCATTGGCTGATCAGACTTCCATATGATCGATAACCAATCTATAACATTCCATGACTTCGCTAAGCGTATATTAAGATTACTTTTAGTGATGTTAATACATAGCATTTGAGTTATTATTATACATTTATTTGTTTATATAACACGTGAGACTTTAATCCTGCTAGCTGTCTGTGAAGTAATCCACAATTAGTGCACGTAACAACACATTACATTTAATCATGGTTCTAATTCATCCTCATTTCTCTTTAATGATTAATGTCCGACTGTTCAAATTCAATACCTTGCGGTATTTAATTCTCCATTTACTTCTGTCGATGACGCGCTGTTCGAAAAATGGCAGAAGGATGTTAATGTCTTTAAGGTTTTATTTAGACTTGTCATTAAAATGCCAGAATGTTCAAACTTAATTCTGAGCGGACTCTTATAACTGGCTGTACACAAGGACTTTTAATATTCTTCTCTTACTTGTTCTGATGACATGGCGAACTCATCTGACTGCATAAAATCCATTCCCTGCGATGATACATTTTTGAATTTAAGACTTTAACGTACCAAGTATTAAATCATAACGAAAGAAAGACATTTCTTTGAAAGATATATATATATATATATATATATATATATATATATATATATATTGCCTTCATAGAAACTACTTTCTTTCTTCATGTTTCTTTAATTATATATATATATATATATATATATATATGTATATATCATAAAACAGAAAAGTAGGAATTGGGAAAATATTTTACCCTCAGGAAAGCTGTATTCATAAATTTGTTTACGTAGAAAAGTTGATGATATAAAGAAGGGTAAAGAAATAATAAAGAAAGGGTAAAGAAATAAAAACCTGATTCACATCACTAGGAAAATAGCAAATGTGGAAATAAACTTATATATATATATATATATATATATATATATATATATATATATATATATATATATATATCGTACGTGTGCTTTAAAAAATTCATTATATAAGTAAGTTAGTGATTGTAATTGAGGGTGATCCGAAGACTCCTTTTTCATTAACTACGACACCGAGGTGTCGGGGATAGTGTTACTTCTTTCCCTGGATTGCTCCACTACTCTTGATCCGTACCTTATAATGCTGAGTGTTAAACAAAGCTGCACCAAAGACCATTTTTGAGTCTTTGGTATGACTCGATCGAGGATTGAATTCCTGTCTCCCGGACTATTGGCGAGCATTTTACCCACTTTCTAATTTTTTCTATATATATATATATATATATATAAAAAGAAGAAAGAGAAAAAGGAGGGGATAGAGTGGAAAGTTACTACGAAGAGCTAACGTAGATAATAAAATCCAAGCACGCCAATGCTTCCTATAAAAACAATTGCTTTTATGTGGTTCATTTACAGGTATCTTTTAAAATTCAAACGCCGTTAACAAAACAACAATTACACATCTATGCTCTTATACGACTATTACACATCTATGCTGTTATAATCCGGGTTTTCTATTTTAACATATTTTAGCATAAAAGGACATGGTTTGTCAGAACAACATTACGGCTTAGACAATGCAGGAACTTT
This sequence comes from Sepioteuthis lessoniana, assembly GCA_963585895.1. Taxonomy (NCBI): domain Eukaryota; kingdom Metazoa; phylum Mollusca; class Cephalopoda; order Myopsida; family Loliginidae; genus Sepioteuthis; species Sepioteuthis lessoniana. The sequence continues at coordinate 123,599 of CAUZXS010002055.1, forward strand.
AAAATGCAGTATGATACTAATCCTAATGTTTATATGTCCTGATTTCGAAACAAGGGAGAGTACTCAAGGTGTAGATTTTGTCACGTTGAAATTCCGATATTAGCTGTTAAGTTTTTTACTATTATTTGACAAAAAATAAATTTGGTTTGTATTCTTCTTGCATATTGTACTTATAGCACAAAGTGCAAAGGTCATCCGATAAAGCGTTCAATGAACGATAAAAATCGTCTTTTTCACATGCAGAGAGAAAAAAGAATCAATTTTATCAATTATTTCCTAAGATTCCTATAAGGTTATCCAACTGACTAGAGCTGATTGTTCAATACGTGACCCATATTCGACTTTGTAAAAGGGAACAAAATACTAACTGTCAATCGTTTGCAAGGGCACCGTTTCCTTCAAGCCGAAGGGGAATAATGACATTTATGTATTAAAAGACAGAGGACGTTTTCGAAGAAGTTTCCAGTTTTTCTCTTTTTATATTGCAGGGAGGGCACTCCTTGCTTGTCTGGGTTTTTTTTTTGTCTTTTTCTATGTAAGTTAGTTTCTGTCAAATCTTTCAGAAAGGAAATATTTCTAGTTGCAAGAAAAAAATAAAATCAAAATAATAATAATTACTTTTTGTTATCATTTGTTTTTGTTGCGATTTGTGTTTATTTAAAGTGTGTAGGATATGCAGTGTCCTATTCAGGAACTCATTTCGTCTGTGTCACTCAGAAGCATATAAGTTTGAGATGTCTTTCAAAATGAAAAAAAATCTGCTCTATGGCAATGATAGATGTTATCCGAAAAAATGTCGGAAATCTGCTTTCATTCAAGTTTTTGGCCTTGTTAGATGAGCATGAAGTCACCATTTTGCTTCTTTGGAGAAAAATGAATAAGAAATGTAATCATCTTGCAATGGAGGTGCTTGCGGTTTAACAGTTATGATCGATGGAAATGGACAGCACCAACCGAGTTCAAATCCTGAAAGAGGGCATTTCCATTTCAAATTGCACTAAGATCTTTGGGAAAAGTAAGGATTCTATCATTCTCCCGCCATAAATAGTAGGATAGTCTGACTCTTTAAACTTAGTATGGCAACCAGTTTAGGAAAAGAAAGCAGTAGACGAGTAGAGGTTATCCAACTTACTATAGTGTTAAGATTTGCTAGAATACTGAGAAGAGTCCTGGAGACTTAAGAGATCTGTTGTCACTCAAACTTCGGAGAACGGCCAGAAGACCACACCTAATAATAATCAAAATAAAAAGACAATTTTCAAAATTGTTGACTTTGCTGTCCCGGTGGACCACAGAATAAAACTGAAAGAATGAGAAAAGAAGGATGAGTATCTCGACCTTGCTAAAGAATTGAAAAAAACTATGGAACATGAAGGTGAAAATTATACCAAATGTAATTGGTGCTTTTGGCACAGTATTTAGAGGATTATTAAAGGGACTGGATGACTTGGAAGTTAGCAGATGGGTGGAGATCATCCGAACAACAGCATTATTGAGAACGGCCAGAATACTGAGAAGAGTCCTGGTGACTTGAGGAGTCTTGCTGGTGAAAGACCATCAGCTAATGCTTATGTGAAAAACTTTAATAATAATAATAATAATAATAATAATAATAATAAGAAGAAGAAGAAGAAGAAGAAGAAGACACATAGAATTCTCTAGGACTGTGAGATATGAACGTAATACCGGATAGTGGCCAGAAGACCAAACCAAGTATTAATTTACTCTGAGAAAAAACTTGTCATCTTGTGAATTTTATCTGTCCGGCGTACCATAGAGTGAAAATGAAATGAAAGAAAACCAAAACCTAAACCATTACTTGTATCTTATGCGACTGTTGAAATGCTGTGTTATAAGAACGTGACTTTGACACCTATTGTCATTGGAGCTCTTGAGACAGTGCTTAAGGACGTGGAAAAGAAACAGTGGGAAATGGAGATTAGAGTAATTACCGAAACCATGCAGACGACACAACTTTTAAGACCAGATGGAATACATGCATGAGATATTGAGAAGCGGCGACGCAATAGTGTAAAGACTAAAATATTGGACTGCTTCTTTGAAGTAAGCGAGTTCGAACTACTTGGCATTAAATAGCCTACAAGGGTTGATATGCCATAAAACCCAAGTAACCCAAATCATATATATTTAATATATACACGTATGCATAATAAGGATTTGACGTTAAATTACCTACAGTGGCTGATATGCCATAAAACCCAACCAGACCTTAAAAATGATAGAAATGTATAAAGAGGATTTGGCTTTAAATAACATAGAACGATTGATATGCCATAAAACCCATCCATATCCTATATATTTTATATATATGTATTATGAGGATTTGGCATTTAATAGCCTACAATTGTTGATATGCCATAAAACCAAACCTAACTAAATCATATATATTTGATAGAAGTGTTGGGTCAGTAAAATAGTAATTCCTGGATATGGAGTGAGTGAAGGGGCGGCTATCTGTTATTGGATATATTAATCACGTGATGAGCCCATAAGTCTTTGTGCAAAAATCCAAAATCCAGTCAGACTGATTCTCCCAGACGTTCTGTAAGGCGGGGTCGGTAAAAGCTCTCAGAAAGAAAACTGTAAAATACTAGATATCTTACTGAGCGCGCCGGTAAGTCCCTTAAACTTAACTTTATATGCAAGGAGGACTGCATATTGTTATTAAATATTTCACGTTTTGAATAATAAATTGTTAGAATTAAACGAAGTATTAATTTATATATTTGTTGCTGTTAGCCTTAGAATAAATGCTATACTAACACAATTTAAGTATGAAAAGTATTCGGTATTAGCCTACAATGAGTGATGTGTTATAAAACACAATCAAACCAAATCCAATATATCTAAAATACATGTACAAAGAGGATATGGCATTGAAAACCTACAATCGTTGATATGCCATAAAAACCCAACCAAGCCAACTCATATATATTCAATATATATTGAATGAAGACGATTTGGCATTAAATAGCTTACATCGGTTGATGTGCCATAAAACCAAACCAAACAATTAATTTTTTTTTTAAGATATGAAAACAATGAAACATAAACGTATATCTAAATGACTTAACTCGGCGTTAAATGACCCAAAAAATTTTCATACACAATAACATAAAATAACCAACCAGCCAAATCAGACGCCAACCCACAGACGGTCACAGATTTGCACATCCTATTCTTGCTCTTTTCAGTCTTAGTTCAAGATTTATGCTTTTGTGGGGGGAGTATGTAATTTGGTTATTTCAGTAGATTGCTCTCTAAATTATTCCCACCACAAATACAACACAAAACATTACAATCGCGCAAAAGAAATGGAATAGAACACAACGAACATTAAATAACAAACAATTTAATATGCATATAACAGAATATGAAAAACAAAATACATGATGTGTAAATGGCCTTTTGGAAAATAAAGTTTGAAGAAGAGAATAAATTTGTTGAAAGATGTGTGTATGTTCATGTTATCAGAGTCCGTAAATAAGTCGTTCTTACTTACATTAAGTTTATAGCGGGTTTTATGATTGTGGCGACAGCGTGTCTCGTTGGTGAAAGAAAGTTTGTCGGGTTTTCCTTTTGAATATAATTCTCGGCCATTTGAAAAGAGGTCATGAACTTTAGTTGAGGAAGGAAAGGAATTGGTTGGACATAGTATCGGTCACTGGCTTAGTGGCTTGTGTTCGTCTGTGTCTTCGTTTGTGTGTAAGCTTGTGTCTTGTATGTCTGGCTTCCTAACTCTGTGTTATTTATATCCTACAGGTGGATCAAAGAATCGTCCTAAAATTTTTGCGCGTAGGCATTTATTGACCAATCAGATTTGTATTTTACTATTTTATTTTCGAGCCTAAATATTTTCAGTAGGTTCACTTCCGATCCTAATTTTCTAGAATGTTCTATTCCATGTTTTTAGCTGATTGGTTGAAAAATATAAAAATGTAATTTAAATGTTAATACGGGTTTGATCCTAAATTTCTAGAATGTTCTTAAGTATGTTTTTATTGCTTATTCTAAGACTAGAAAAAATGTGTGTCCTATATTTTAATAATTATTAAACTAAAGCATGAATCCTAAAATAGACTGAAAAACCAAGAGTCGGGGTGCCCATGTGTGAATGCCTGTTGGTGGGCGTCTGAAAAAAACTTCCTGGATAAGGTTCTTTCAATTATCATCCATTTTCATAATATAAGTCAAGATTTTATCAAATCCTAGGTTAGTACCCAACAGCTATCGTATTCAGGCTGTGTTCGGGTCATGTAATGTGCCAAAAGGGCAGGTCTTTGTAAGAAACGTCGAATGGATACTGAAATTCGTCTGCTTCCTTTAACAACAGGATGCGAAAAAGACCATTTATTTTCATTCTGGCTTTCTTAGATACTCAGATGTTAAGCCTAGAGATAAATGTAGAAAATCCAGTACTTTCTTTGCTCTGGTTCGTATTTTTCCTCAAACTGCGTCGTCCAACAAGCACTTCTTCCCATCTCAAATATATTTCTTCATAGCCTGCAATCCAATTTGACAAAGACCGTGACTTTACCTCTTAATGACTAATTTTTATATTTTTTATTAATTAGAATAACTAAAAAGTTCTTTTAATAAAGAAAAAAGTTGAAGAAATAAACAACTGTTCAATTTATCATTAATTTTTTTAACTTTTTTATAGTCTTCTTTCGTTTTTTAAAAGATAAATCACCATTTTTTTTTTAAATGGGAATTTTCGGTTGCGATATCATTGCTATCAATTTTATTTTGCATGCTAACCCGAAACGTTACCTCCATCGTATATAGATGGTGACTGAGTTATCTGCCCTTGCAGCGCGGACAGTAGCTTGGAGTTATGTGCCACTGACTGGTATAAAAGGGGTAAAGCGGAAGCAGCCATTTTTTTCATGCTTGTCTGACTCAGTGGAAACTGGATGATCGCATCTTTCCTATTCAACACATTATAAATCGGACGATAACATTTTAAAAAGTTCAGAAATCATTAAAAAAAAGAAAAATATATTTCCAAATTGATTAAATCGATCTTGAAGATTTACATTAGTTAGCTTTAAATTTGATTTGGTTTGATTTGTTTTTTTTTTATTAATAGCATAGCAACCTTCATGGGTTATTCAATGCCAAATCCATCCTTATATATATGTACTATATAACACATAGCAGAAGCAATGAGTCGGTTTATAACTTTCTCATGGATATTAGGCTTTGTTGGATGTTTGTTTTCTTATAATTTACGTTTATAAATAATTTATTTAGTTTGGTATATATATTGCTATTAATTAACCTAATATATAAGTACAAATTAGAAGTTATTTATAATTCATATATATATATATATATATATATATATAAAGTTAAACTATAAACAACCATATATATATGTGTGTGTGTGTATGTGTGTGTGTGTGTGTGTGTGAGAGAGAGAGAGAGAGAGAGATTTTTTATTTTCATATTGTGAAATATGTATATAACTCAGTATGTTCGCTAATCGTTCCGTGAGAGAGAGAGAGAGAGGGGGGGGAGCGATGACCAACTTAGTGACAAAAAATCAATCTTTCTTCATAATTCTAAATATGTATATTTATATAATGTATGATAAAGAATTAACAAGAGAATTGTTCGCCAGTTGTCTGGGAGACAGGGGTTCAATCTCAGTTCAAATCATACCAAAGACTCAAAAATTGTACTTGATAGCTCCTTGTTTAACACACAGCATTATAAGGTATGAATCAAGGGTAAGTGGAACGATCCATGGAAATGAGTAGCACTCTACCATAGACCTTTGTTTAGTAGCTATTGAAAGGAGAGATTATGAATATATATGTTATTTATTAATGAATATGCATACACCATTTGATATTTGTATGTACTGAAATAATTTTAGCTTAAATCATGTGTGTGCATATTTGTGCTAATAAGCGGTTAGTTTTTGAACGTAGACATGTATGTATGTATGTATGTATGTATGTATGCATGTATGCAGTAAAGCAGCAAGCATTTACGTGTGTAAAAATAAACAGAATAATCTTTTTTAATAAGTAAAGATAAACAAAGAGTACCTTAAGAAATATTATCTGTTTGATGTTGTGGTTCATAGAATATTCTCAATTATAAATATATTAAGTGTTTTTTATCTGTATATATAAGATTATTCCTATAAGTATATATTAACGTATACAAATAGTATATATATATATATATATATATATATATATATATTGCTACAGAACTCTCAGTAACTATAAAGGGATGTCTGACACTGATTCTTTGCCGATGCATCCATAGAAGCATGAATATAAATAGTATTTTGAGATCTAATCGCATTAGTTTTCGAAAAGTAAGATCTAGACACTTACATTTTAGCATAATACAATTTTAACACATTGGTTTTCGCAAAATTAGATCGAAACGCGTTCGTTTTAACAATATGCAATATAAACTTATTCGTTTTAGCAATATAAGATCGAAACGCAATCGTTTTTGAAAAATGTTATCTAAACGAATTCGTTTTTGCAATATACTATTTAAACACATTGGTTTTAACAATATGAGATCAAAACTCATTCGTTTTTAAAAAAATATATCAAAACGTATTCGCTTTAGCAATATGAAACCTACACGTATTAGTTTTAGCAATACGAAATCTAAACGCATTTGTTTTGTCCTGAAATATACTTATATGATATAATATTTCCTTAATTCTAGTAAATTTGAATACCACATTCAGTACCTTGACAACAAGGATTTTGAGGGTCTCCTTAAACCCTTATTATTGTTACAGAGAGACTTTTTTATACAGCATTTCTTTGCTTAAACGATTGTATTTTTGATAAATTACAATTGGATCTTAAAGTTAAGAGAAAGGACAATACTTTTATTCTTTTAGCAAAGAGAAACTTTTTTCTGCATTCTTATGAACTTCCCAAGTCTTCATTGGTAATCCAATAACTTTCAAATATAATCTGATCTGCAGAAATCAGTTATTGCAATTAATTATCAAAATTTTCTGTCATGGAACAGAATATTATCTATAAAGCTATCAGGAATAAATAAATGACTGAATGAGTAATTTCAAAGCATGTCATCCATGCTAGGGTATTTTATGCCAAGAGGAAAATTGAGAAGGATTGACAAATTTACTGTCGTCTTTTACGTGGGTTTTTTCTTGATTTTGACAGGAGGTTTTTTCCAGTTGTATTTTTTTTTTTTGCTAAAATGGATTAAACATTGCCTTACGGGATCAGTTTATAGGATAAAGTTTGAGTTTACTCTATTTTTGATTTAATTCAATTTCTTTTAGAAAAGAACAAGATAGCATCAATGTTAACGTTTTCAAATACGTCTCTCATGTTTGTAATATAAAAATGTTGGCTAATTACAGCCAAAACAACATATTTAATTAGAATGTGTTTAACAGTAAAGAGTGTTTGACATACAATGCACTCTTGCTGGGTTTTTTGTTTGAGTAAAAAGGAATGTGTTTTTTTAGACAAATACAGAGTTAGAATATAGTAACTTATTCCTATTTGGGTGGTTGGTGCTAGCGATTACATTTAGTCGAGTCTACATTCACCTCCTTTCAATATTAGTCAGTCTATCTAATAATAGATAGACAACGAGTGCACAAAAGGAAAAGCAATTAACCTAATTTACACATATAGGAACATTTCATCATCATCATCATCATCATCATCATGTTGCGCTACCAGCATGGATATCCCTGACCCTCTCTCACCACCCGTCCCTATCATCCATCGTTCCCGGGAGTGTCTTCAAAGCTACATCCTGCATCGACAGAGACCTGTTATATCTATGTTCTAGTTGGTTGTCCTGCCTTTGCTTATCCATGTGAAGGGGTCCACGGGAGTATATCACTAAAGCAGTGGAGGTGCCCGTGGTGTAATTGTTATCGTCGTAGGAAATGAACACGGCGACACGAGTTCAAATCCTGGACGAGACTGATTGCATTTCACATAGCACTAATACCCTTGAGAAAGGTATGAATCCAATTATTCTCCCTCCAACTATTGGTAAATAGTAGGACAGACTAGGTTCTTCAGCCTTGGTGAGGCAACAAGTCTAAGAGAAGGAAAACTCTGAATTAAAACCTGTTAAACTCCGCTTAAAAATTGACCTTGTGTCATATCCTGCCCGAGCGGAGGGGTTGGTAAATAGGATATCACTCAAGCAGTGTCTCGCATGTCTGCTTCGTCTAACTTGGATAGTTTTCGTGATTAGTGGTAGGTGGCCTTACAGCTGCTGCTTTGTGGGGTGTTCCCTCCGTGACTTGTTCACGATGGCTTAGAGTATTCTTGTGTAATTGCCTTCAAGATTTTTCTCCGTGCTTCCATATAGAAGTATCGACACGACCGCTGCGTGGAAAAAACTACGTTTCATTTCATCGGTCATGTCTGACTTCCATTTGACCGATAGACTACCAAGAGATGTCCATGCCTTTGCCAGTGGCGTGTTGATGTCATTCTAGGTTGATGAGATGCTGCTTCGTTGGTAAGTGAACTTGTTCACTAGCTTCAGAGAACTACCATTTAGTGTGGAGATGTCGCCTCTTTAATAAAAGCACATATAATCCCACATGCGTGCGTTGATATGGAGGCCAATGCTAGCAGCCGAAGGGTCGAAGTAGTCTGTGTCTCCATCTGGGGAGCGGATTTTTACTTTCGTATTTTTATCCAGCATCCTTATGGCTAGGATGGTTTCTTTGGGTAGACCGTAGGCAAGTAGTATTGGCTCCATCTTCCCTCTGTATATGAGTCAAAGGCTATAGAGATGTCAAGAATAATATTGTTTTGTCAAGGTTTTTTGCAAGTACACTTTCTAGAATTCAACGGATAATCAAAATTTGTGATATCGTTGATCGATTTCTCAGAAAGCCATTTTGGTTCATCTTTAGCATCTTTTCAATTTTGGGTCCTATGCGGTTGAATTGTAGAGCGTCGTAGATATTGGCCGCTATAGATGTAAGGGTTATACTTCGGTAGTTCTTGGCTATTCCGAGGTCTCCCTTCTTATGGAAAAGGAGGATTTACATTGACAAAAATGCACTAACATATTCAAACGGATAAAATCTGCACATATTGTTTCAGAAGCAAGCAGTACTACTTGCTAATATATCCAGGTCCTCTATATTCTGTTGTAATAGTGACTGTTAGGTTCCCATTTGAGGTTCTGGAGGGGCCATAGTCATGTGGGATTTACGTTTCTATGACAAGGTTAGAGATAGCGTCCATTGGCGGGAGAGGAGACAAAGTTATTTCATAGTCAGCCAAAGGACATAAAAAGCTCGTCTTCAGCCTTCAAAAACGGAAACGAAAGAGACAAATAATGTAAGTTATGGGATAGACTATTATCTGCTAAAGGATATGTAACTTATCATAGGAAGGCAATTATGAATTTTCTTCCCATGAAACATTCAGTTGCAACGTTTATTGACTCTGCAAAGTATAGCAAGGTTACATTTTGAATCAACGACACCAGCAAGGACAAGATGAATCGGTTTGCTCATTTTCTAGTTTGTGTTTGGTTGTGTTTCACGGCATATCAGCCTTGTGTGTTATTTAATGCCAAGTACAATATATATATATATATATATATATATATATATATATATTATCATTTACTCCGTGAGAGTTTTTTATATCTGTTTAAGCTGATGGTCTTTCACAGTATTTTAAGTGACAGCAAGAGTCCTCAAGTCTCCAGGACTCTTCTCAGTATTCTGGCCGTTCTCAATAATGTAGTAGTTTGGATGGTTTCTACTCGTCCTCTTATTTCCAAGTCTTCTGTCCCTTAAATTATCTTTTGGTGCATATATTAGTTCACCTAACTCGGTTATATTATTCTTTGGTATGTAAGGTAGTATTTGATTTATTTTTCGTTTCTATCTTAAGTGTTCTCCATTCTATGTTTCTTAATGATGGTAGAGTAGTCTTTTCACTATTCATGATTCTCTTTACATTTTCTAGATTTATCTTTTGTTCTTCTGATAGTGTTTCTTTATGGCTGCTTGATTGTATATCGTTTGGTAGTGTGGTGTTTTCATTCTCCGAAGTTAGCCGTTCATTTTCGTTTGGTTGTTTTTGTTTGACACCATTTGATGTGTCAGGTAGTGCATCATAATTTTTTTTATGTGTTTTTGAAGGATTTCAAGGATTTCAAGGTAAGAAAACCAACCATTCTTAATCATTGTTCTAATTTGATCAGCAAGCCTCTGGCTTGTTGTCTGAAAATTCGTACATTCTTGACAGATATCTATCATTCTTTTCCTGTATCGTCTTTGAGAAGGGTTGCTCCTAAATTAGCAGTGTGGTGCAAGTTGATTGTCTTCCCCAGTCCATGTTTTGCGTTTAGAGCTCTGTTAGTTGTGTTTTCTTACGTCGTCATTCATGTACCTGAAAAAAGAGCAGCCAACATTCGCAGGATGACGGACATGTCTCCTAAGTTGGTTATCAGGAGAGCACCTGTCGATCATGACTCCCAGGCCCATTGCTTGGGTCCCACATTGTGTAATATTGGGATTGGACATTTTAATCATGGGTGGTATATTGTGGCTATACCAGACCCAGGGGTTGTTTATGATCTGCACACCTAACACAGATGTGACCAAAAACGACTATAATGGGTGTTCATGAACAGCGGGTCACAAAAACAAAACAAAACAAAGCAAAAGTATGTAACCCTAAGTTTTAACTTAGTTAAAGACCGTTATCCTCCTATTTCATTTTTCGCTTCCAGGCCCAAGTCCCTAAACTAATTTCTGGTTTTCTAATGTCGCCTTTAAAGTTTATATCTATAATACTATTTTTAGATTATTTCTTAAGTGCCTAATTATTTTTATAGATAAAAAACTTTTGATCACTTTGCAGTGAAATAAGGGCGGAACGGTGAGTATTACTTATTTTAGGGCGCTAAATTTAAACAAATCTTACTTATTTCACAATTAGAAAGATTCTTCATTTAGAAAAATTGCAAATAGTTCACGACAAGATTTCACAAATATTCACAAAGTCAATGTTGTTGTTTTTTAAGAGGTATCTAACTAACCTTAGCTCCAACGAAATTTCAGAAATGCTTCATATGTACGGCCTTATCGTTTGAATTCTGCTACCTAACTACTAAGTAAAAGACTTTCTTTTTTTATATCTTTCCTAAGAGTTGCACGTCTTGTGAGTTTCAAGTAATTTCTATTCGAAAGTTAGGCCGGGGATGGAGGCTTTCACCTTTCCAATTTTGCTTTTTCCATTAGATTAGAAGCGCCATTCCTTCATTTGTTGAATTACTGCACTAAATTTAAACAAATCTTACATATTACACAATAATTCAGCTGGAAATAATTTAGCCGATTAGAAAAATTCTTCATTAAAAAGAAATAAAATTATTAATATTAGTAGTATTAGTAGTTGTAGTAGTAATACCATATTTATTATTATTAATATTATTATTATTTACTCCTTTAGAGATTTTCACATCAGTATTTATCTGATGGTCTTTCCCTGGAGTTTGAATGACAGCAAGTTTCTTTAAGTCTCCAGGACTCTTCTTAGTATTATGGCCGTTCACAAAAATGCTGTAGTTTGGATGGTCTCCACTCGTCCGCCAAACTCAAGGTCCTCCAGTCCCTTTAATAATACTTTAGTGACTGTACCAAAAGCCCCAATTACAATTGGTATAATTGTCATCTTCATGTTCCATAGTTTTTCAGTCCCCTAGCAAGGTCCACGTACTTATCCCTCTTTTCACATTCTTTAAGTTTCATTCTGTGGTCAGCCTGGACAGCAAAGTCCACAATTTTACAAATTCTCTTTTTTTTTTTGTTGCTGTTGTTAATTATCATTAGATACTGACTTTTGGCCGAGATTAGGTGATCCGTCTGTATGTCAAAGTCCCACTGGAGCTTATGTGCGTCATTTATAGGACAGATTTATTATTATTATTATTATCATTATTATTGGAGGACGCTTCAAGACCCTGGAACCTACAGCATTACGGCCAGAATAATGAATAAATTCCCAGAGAAACATTCCCGAATCTATTCCGAAGAAACTTGCTGTCTCTTTGATTCCTGTCAACGATCATCAGCTTTAGCCGGTGAGAAAAAAAAACCTCACTATTAAGTTCAAGAATATCTTGTAACTGACTGAACAGTTTTATTTGACCCATAGATGGGACGCAGGTAGTTACTACCACTCCGGCTTAAAGTCAACCTATTAATAATGGTATTGAAGGAGTACTCCACATTCCCATATCTCCAGAACAGTAGTCTTAACATTAGATGGTTTTGTACCATACCCAAAACACTCGTTTCAGAACTCCCACTCTTCTTCTGAGTTTTAGTTGATGCATTCTGCCGCCCCAGATAACAAGGCAGAATAAAAACTTACGACGGAAACTATAGGACATTCTTCTGTGGGTTATTCGATCATTTTCACCGATTCGGTTATCGACATTTCCTGATTAAATCATTGATTTAACCCACTGGTTATTATCACAAAAAAAAAAAAGGAAAAGAAACTACGTAGCTAGCGATGTGAACTTCAAAATCTACTGTTTTATGCAGGATGTATCGCTTCCTTTTATAAGTGATCTTTGGCTTTCTCCAATTAAGGAAAAAAGCAAACTAATTTAATTACTAGTTTCTTCTTCTTCTTCTTCTTCTTCTTCTTCTTCTTCTTCTTCTTCTTCTTCTTCTTCTAGTGTGGTGGTATCTTGGTATTACATTGCATATATTACATATATACTAATCCCTTTGAGAAAAGAAATCCATCCATCTACCCAGCCATTGGAAAAGAAGTAGGCCCACTAGGCTCTTCAACTTTGGAACAGCAACCAGTGTAGAAGAAGGAAAGCTATTTATTCCAACTAGCTATAATCCATTTTAAAATTACCTTCTATCGCATCCTGCTATTAATGGAGGGATTGGGTAAATCCCTGACAGACACACACACACCTATATTAGGCTTCCTGATGATCCGATAAGGTTAAACTTTAGTAGAAGATTTTCGACTCGAGATTTAAGATAATTTTATAAATGGTTCCACTTGTGTTGAGCACTTTTGTAATTGTAGCATTGCAGGATTCGCGGAAGGTTTTTAGTTTTCTTTTGACCACTGACTGCGTCACCCTTGTTTTTTTTCAAGGGGTCGGACGAGGTTGGACTTTTCTTTCTTTTTGACCTATAATTTTTTTTCTTTTTCCCCCGGGCAGTGATTCGAGATACTTTCATCTCTTGTTCCTGGTGGGTTTTTTTTTTCTGGTACCGTGAATGCAGGTAGATATTAGATTGGTATATATATATAGAGAGAGAAACTGAGAGACAGAGACAGAGAGACAGAGACAGAGAAAGTGTGTGTGGGAGAGGTAGAGAGATCTGAATGTTTATGACTCTCTCTCTATCTCTCTTTCCCTCCACACACACACACACACACAGACACACACATATATATATATATATATATATAGACTGACCTTATTTATTTATCTGTGTTATGGTGGGTAATTCCGGAAGAGACACAATAACTTAACCATATCATAGCATCAACACTGTCTTTTTTTAGCATTTATCTAAAGGGTTCATTCTTCCTTAAAAAAATGAAGCGTGTATAAGAATTCTTCACTATTTATTCGTTCGACTAATGCTTCTGGCATTTTCTAGCCATTTTAAAAACAACAATCAGACATGGCTGTTTTTCCTCACCAAAACTTGGAATTTCTTGCATTATTTCATTTGTTGGCAAACTATATATATATATATATATATATATATATATATATATATATATGTGTGTGTGTGTGTGTGTGTGTGTGTGTGTGTGTGTGTGTGTGTTTTAAAATGCCTTTAGTTTTCTTTTTTCAATATTCCACATTTCTTGATAATATTCTATTTCCGTTGGGAGCGTTCTGTTTTTTTAATTCATCAGCATCTCAATTTTATCCAACACTGCATTTACGTAATTTTCTTTTAAAAAAACTAAAAAAAAAAACCCTTCAAAAACACTTTAAAGAAACATTCTTTATTCATGCAACCAACCCTTGATGATGGTCAATGAAATATCTGAAAGTGCTCGGGACAACTTTGGTAAATTCATCCACCAATTCCAACCTGAAACTCAGACATTTATCAGGTAACATGAAAGGATCTTAAGAGAATTATACAGACATAATGTGTCTTTATTATCTAACCAAAACTGTGCATATGAAGGACTGCTGGCCAACACACACACACACACACACACACACACACACACACACACACACACACACACACACACACACACCACTCTTTTATCCGGTAAGGCATAAATGTATAACAAAACGAAAGATTCTACTTAATGCCTTATAACTCCCGGGACGACGTGGTTCACTTGTTGGCTGAGCGGTATGATACTAAGTCTAACGTGAAGTTGGGCGGGTTTCTATCCCAACTTCAAGCATCCCACGTATCTAGCCACACCGAAGAGTTATGATACAACGAAACTCACTGAATGTCGATGACTATATATATAATTCCAACAGCATATTTTTACGATACACATATATCTAAAACTACTTCTTTCTTTCACGTCCTTATCATCTGAGACGCATGCAAAATAATATACTCACTCACAGCTAGTTTTAAAATACGCTGACTGCGTGACCTGCCGAGGGGCAAGCTCGGCTTAAACTTGGATGTCCTGAGAATGACATTTACTGATGACGAGGGCCGAGTTCTAAACACCGGGAGGGTGTCGATCACTCCGTTCAGCTCCCCTTTTATTCTCTGTGGTTTTAACTGCTCGGGCACGGTCAAATAGATCGGTATAAACGATTCATATTCGATATGGCCATGTTACCCAACCCCACCCAAAAACAACGACCCATAAACAAACAACTAGAAAACAAATGTAAATATGAACAAAATTCTTTAACCCCTCGGCATAAAATAACCCTAGCCAGGTTGAAATACCGTTAACAGAAAGCAAAGAAGTAAAATAATGCTTGGGTGAAAATGGCACAATTTAACGTGAGAAGTTTAAAAAAAACTTCCAACATTGGCGTCGAAATATGTTGCAAATTGTTTTAAAAATAAAATGACAGGATCTATGCAAAGGGATTAATTAAAAGCTAAAGACCTTATCGAAAGTTTACTCTCCGTAATCTTTTAAAATGATGTAACCTTTCAATCCCGACAAATCTCTTGATCTTCATATATAGATTTTATTTTTAGGGACAGGATGGCTGCATTGTGAAAGTAATCATGTTCTTTTTCTCGTTTTCATTGTGAATTTGAGGTCATGACTCCTTTTATCCCTTAAGATAAAGTCCCCTTGCAATTGGTTGCAAGTGCTATGCTAATTAATGGCAGATTTTCAAATGACGCGGAAAGGAATCGACGCCTCTCTTTGTCTAATAAGGTAAAAGATAAAAATTATCTCGAATAAAGAAAAACAACTTTATCTTCCCTGCTATAGAAAATTTGTTGATGCAGCTGAGCAAAGACTTGGAAGTGAGAAAAAGAAGACGTGATAACTCCTGTAGAATAAAATATGAGGGTCATTCAATAAGTAAGGTTAAATTTGGTTTAAGGAAATTTCAATCTGGAACTATGTATACAGATGCACCTTTTTTTCAAAAGAAAATCAATAGTGATCAGTCCTTTCATGTCCCAAATAACCATTAGCATGACCTTCTTGACTTGCCCAGTCGGTGGGGGCTGTAGAATACACCCACGGCACCTTTGCAGATAGGTAAGACCCCCCCCACTCAAATTAGAATCCTGGATATGACACTAAACATTCTGATCGTAAGGTTCCAGTAATGCTGAAATTTTGGGGACTGTGGAGTACCCCTTTATTGACATCGCCCCCAAATCCACTCTGGCCCGGAATGGTAGCACCTGAAAAGGTCCCTATCTTTGGGTTTAATAGAACTAAACAGTGGTTTCTTGACTTAAATGTTTTGTTTTTTTTTGCGTTTACACTGCATATTTATGTTTAACTGAATTGTTTGAAATGTAACTGTTTTTGACATTGAAACTGTACTTACACTTACCTGAATTGTTTTCTTTAGAAATATTTTGACATTTAAGTGTGTGTAAAGCAAATCTATTCTTATACTAACCTAAAGTAGCTGAATTAGAACTGCTTGAATAAACTGAATAGCTTGAAATAAAAATGTTTATGACAATTAAACTGTGTACTCATGCTAAACTGAATTGCTTGAAATAGAACTTTTTTCATAAAAATGGATTTGGTTTTAACTAAGCAACAAGCCAACCAACCAACCTTTTTGACTGGTGCTGTAACTAGAAAAAAAATTAACGAAAAGAGAATGTGTTTCCACACCATGAACTGTCTTTTTTACTTAGGCTTGTTGTTGAAAATCAATGTTTAGCCCACTTGTAAATATTTTCTGACTAAAACATGATTCTCAACACAAATGATACATTCGTCAATAAATGTCAAATGATTGTATTAATTCTTCCTGTCAGTCAAAGACACATTATTCAGAGGAAACGGCGTTTTGTTTTAAAGTACTTTTGTATAAAATCATCTGGAAGTCACTAGTTCAATCCCAACAACTGGAAGGATTAGCAAAAAGAATACTTACTATGACTAAATACTCGTGCCAGGTCATGCTTAACAGAATTGGAACAGTCTAACCCTTTGCTTCAAATAAAGGGTTCTGTTGTAGATTCTTTAGGGACCCACGAGTTCGACATGAAGCACCTGAAGAAATGCCGAAGGACACATCGGCTGAAACGTTGTGAGTATAACAATAGAGGTCAGATCAATAGTTCGAATATTCTTAGTAATAACAATTATTAAGTTTCATCACAGAGACTTAGACAAGAGAATTTTATACAGACACAAATGTATCTTATATCCATATAACTCTCTCGCTCTGTCACTTTTTCTCTTCATCTCCCCCCCTCTCTCTCTCTTTCTTTCTGATTCTCACTTACTCTCTCTCTCTTTCTTTCTCTATTCATCTCCTGCTCCTCCTCTTTCTCTCGCTCTCTCTCTCCATCTCTCTCTCTCTCTCTCTCTCTCTCTTTCTGATTCTCACTCACTCTCTCTTTCTTTCTCGCTCTACCTATGTAAACTGAAGGAAAACTTTTATTATTTCTGATTCTTAGTGCTAGATTTTTGTACGACACATACGGATTAGCTAAGTCGCATTATAATTGAAAGAAATGCAGATTAAAATATATCAAATTTTGCAAATGCCTTCGTCTGTAAACTAAGCTTATTAAATATCATAAGCTGTGACTCACAAAGATGTGTCTAACTCTGTGTGTCGGATTAGTGTGTCAGATTTGCAACAGTTGTAATGTGGTTTCTCCGTGAATCGTTTCCTTTGCCGTGTCTGAGACGATATATACTTTTCAATTGCTCTTTCTCATTATATATATATATATATATATATATATATATATATATATATATATATATACGTACGTGTGTCTATCTGTTTATCAAAGTTTCTGCACGAGCAGGATACGACAAAAGGTCAATATTTTAAGTGGAGTTTAACAGGTTTAAGCTCAGAGTACTTCTCCTTAACCAGTTGCTTAACGAGCCATATAATCTCCCCTTAAATTGAAGAAGAAGAGTTGGATGTTTTGCCTTTTTCAATGAAATTAGCGCTATTTGAAATACGAGCAACCTCGTCAAGAATTTGAACTTCGATTCACCGTATGTACTTCTTAAGACACTTTCCTTTATTCCACTAGCATATCTATAAAACTTGTTCCTCCATGACAAAATCATGTGTAGAAAAGAAAAAAAGAGATTTAACAGTATATGTAGTTATCAAAATTGTATCACAACACTTTATTGTGACTAGTACCGAGATGGGATCGAAACCCGACTTCATACTCAACGTAAGCTAAAGATTACATATACGCTATCGGCTACCAAAGTATTCAATTCATGACAAGATTATATATAAAATATATATATATATATATATATATATATAGTAAATAATTGTTTTTTGACATTTAAACCTTACTTACGCAAAACTGAATTATTTGAAATAGAACTGTTTTGACATTCAACTGTGTGAACAAAAATGTTTTGGACAATTAAAGTCTGTACTCATGTTAAATTGAATTATTTGAAATAGAATTGATTATTTGTATAAAAATGTATCTGGCATTAAATAACCTACAAAACATGTTATGCCATAACCCTAAACAACCAACCAAGGAACATGTTAATCTTTCGTAGACTTATTTGATCCTTTCCTCAGTTAGAGACACCACACGAATAAAGGATTTGATCCTGGCCGTTGACCTGTTAGGTTCTTCCGCCCTGCATTATCCACGTTACTTCAAATCTACCATGCTGTTTTCCATGGCTTACAGTATTATAAGTTTAATAAAAAAAAGTGTTTCTCCTTAAATTTGTTCAATTTAAACTTAGGGAAGTAGCATCCTCCTATGGACCCCTACACATAGACGAACCAATATTGGCCAACCAGATAATATTTATATATCGGTTCTGTCTGGAAACAGGGTGTAATTAGGAAGACCTGGAGGAAGTGATGTATGATAGGAACAGATGAAGAGAGAGACAGGGAGACAGGGAGAGTCTTTAAAATTCATGCCCTCAGCGCGACTGAATGGTTATGTATAATATAACATAATATCACATCGTGCTGTAGTGTAAGATAATATAATATTACATTCTATTAAAGAATCAGGCTGTTGAGTATTCATTCCACACCACTTACGATTTTCAAATAAGGCTCACTATTCACAAATGGCCAGAAGAAACTATAATATAGTGTTATATCTAATGATTTTATATTATACATCTCAACAGTCACGCTCACACTCATACACAGCCGCTGTTTGTACATATGTGAAAAAGTTCACAGAAAGCTTTTTACCAATAAGAACCAAGCACTTCACCAGCGATGCAAGAAGCATGTGGAGCACATTAGGGACTATGTTTAATTATCATTTGGTCACTTTCTATGAGAGCATTTTCTCTGTCTGTTTGTATGTCATACACACAAAAACGCACCCACGTACTCACGAGCTCACAATTAGGAAAGAGACTGAACATCATAACCATATCTTACAATCACTTCTGTCCTCAGGAATTCGGATGAATAAATGTATGAAGATTGTTTACGTGAAGCTCTGAGTCGGAATCAATTTGAATTTCCCTTGTTTTATTTCATAATTGAAATATTGTAATATCGTGGATTCCTCGTGGCGTAGAGGCTAATGCAATAAACTGTCATCTTGTATAACGTGGATTCAAACTTTATTCGCGATATAGATATCACATTCTGTCATTGTAAAATAGAAAACTTAAAGATCGATTTGGTAGTAAATAACCCGAGAATGTTGAAATATCACAAACAACTTAAAGACTTCAAAACATCATATTACTCTGTATTTCTATGCTTAGAGCACTAATGATTTTGACCGTTTTGGCAGCAACCTTTTATTATATATATATATATATATATTATATATATATATATGTGTGTGTGTGTGTGTGTGTGTGTGTGTGTGTGTGTGTGTGTCGTTGATCAGCAGTTATTCATTTAAGTATTTTTGCTTAAATAATAAAGACACATTTTTTTTCCATAATATTTTATGAGGATCCTTTCAAGTTTCCCTGACAAGTGTTTTGGTTTTAGGTTGGAGTTGGTAGATGAATTTACCAATATTGTTCCGTGTTCTTTCGGATCTTTCATAGGTCATCATCAGGGGGTCATTTGCAAGTGTAAAGCTTGTTTATCTATTTATTTATTTATCTTTTAATTTTTAGGTCTTATCATTACATTGAAAAAATTACGTTAACGTACAGCTGGATTCAAACTGAAATACTGTTGACAACGAGCGAATTAAAACAGAACGTATTCAACGGAAATAGAAAATGTAACAGAAATTTCTAAAGGCATTTCAAAACTTTGTTTGTTATTTTCAAAGTTATTTCTATAAATTCTAGTTTTTTTTTGTTTATTATGTAGGGTTTCTGGGATTTTTTATCGCAGCTTATTAATTTCCTAGACTATTGTCGTGATGATTTCGATTACAATTTTTCAAAATTTGAACTTAGGAATAGAGGTGGCTTTAAGATCTTGGATTATAGAGGTCAAATCATTAATATGCAAAGTAAGCGTATTGACGGATCAATGAGGTAAGAACAACGAACGAAGACACAGTCTCCCAATGGACTTTTAAACATATGTATATTGGCCTATTGAGCAGAGTGTTTGCCAATGGTCCTGGAGACCGGGGTTCGTTCCCGTCCGAGTCATACCAAAACACAAAAAATGGTTTCTTGATGCCGCCTTGCTTAACAATCAGCATTAAAAGGTAAATATGAAGGGTATTGTGGATCAATCAAGGGAATTGAGTAGCGACCTTTCCTAAACATTGGTGTAGTGGCAATTGAAACAGGAGCCTTCGAGTCATCTTCGACTATTATCGCCAACTTCACTTACATATATATATATATATAGTTATCCATAGACAGACTTTATATTAAAACTCTTCAGTGTGGCTAGACACGTGACATTCTTGAAGTTGGAATAAATATATATATATATATATATTTCATGTGAGTATCCGGATCATCTTAAAAACGTTTCAGTTGAACCCCTATATAATAATAATAATAATAATAATAATAATAATAATAATAATAATAATAATAAGTAAATATATAATAGTTTTTATATATATTAAATAGCATGGAAGCTTGATTGTGACTTTGGATTTCATGACGTTTTATAAACGACAATCATCAGGCAGAGAAAGAAAGATAATGAAGAAATCGAAAATAGTCAAAGAACGTTCTTTTTACTGTATTTGTCGACTTTTTCGATTTCATGAAACCTTATTCACAGCTCCCATTGTTTTAAATGTAATTAAAACTAACATATATTAACTTTATTATATATATATATATATATAAGTATATAATATATATTATATTTATATATATATATATATATATAGAAAAACCAAAACTGGTCACTTTAGGATTATGAATTTATTTCCGTCCTGTTATGTGTTTCTGATTTAAACCAAAAACACGAAGAAAGATTTTCTGATTTATTTTATCCATAAGATCTGAAGAAGTCCAGTTAAATATGTCTCCGTGTTTTTGGTTTACCTCAGAAACACATAACAGGATAGAAAATAAATTTATAATCCTAAAGTGACCGGTTTTTTGGTTTTTCTTAAAGAAATTCTTGTTCTGTAATATTAATTACATTAAGCTCGTTACCAGGAAAATTTTAATGTTCAAGTTTTGAGTGATTTTTTTGTC
>CAUZXS010002056.1:0-40000 GCA_963585895.1 Sepioteuthis lessoniana
GACTGTCCAACGTAAAGACATATATTCATTAGCTCTGTGCAGATACTGAATGCCGTCTAGTGCACCTGCCAAAAGCAATGGACGACTTGGACGGATGATGAGTAGAGCCAAGCACGACTTGATGATGATGATAGATGTGATGCTCTATCACAGATCACTTTATCTGCACTTTGTCTGAAATCTATGATAATAATCGAAAAAGTCTATCGTTTTTTTAACAGCTATAATAGTCTACGACCAATACCCTTATTGACCATTCTTTCCACTAGTCGAAAAACTATGGTTTCTGTTGGAGATTCTATACTATATTGCATAAGTGTGTGATATCAGAGAAAGTTAAAGTGAATAAACAAATAGGCCAGGTTATTTGAGATGCTTTTTTTTCTAAATCCTTACAAACCATCTGTTATCACTGTGTATTGCAAAACTTTGACACGATATATTTTTTCTTTTTTTGAGAATTTCTTTAATAATTTCTAAATTTCACGGAACTGATGAATTTTTAAAAAACCGCATTGCTGGCTTTCGTGAAGCAAGAAACTTTTCTCCGTATATCCAGAAACGTTTAATGTCTAATTATATCTAGATTCTATTGTCAACAAATTCAGAAAAGCAGCCCCATATCTAAAAATGACAGTCTTCTGTTTGCATGGAAAAGCAAGATTTGGAAAGCCTTAAAAGAACAACAAGCAGAAAAGACCGGAAACGACGGTTCTGATATGAAATAACCCACACGGCCGGTTTTGTTGGTTTAGCTGTTCGTCTAGTGGTGTGGACCCCGTTGTTAATTCTCACACCCGGCCGAGTGGATATTTCACAGGTTGAACAAAAAATAATAAAATAACAAAGAACAAAAAGTGGGAAAGAAGAAACAGACAAACACGGATTCATAACAGCAAAACGTAGGAAGGTGAAGTTTGGCACTTTTTTAACACAGTCTGTGTGTAATGGATGGCTATCACGAGAACTCAGCGAAAATCCTACGCAGCAGCCAAAAATGCTGACTCATCTTGTCATCATCTTCCACTGCTCTGTGTCTTCGTTCCTGATTCCATACCGCCCTCCGACTGCTCTGGACCGACGTCTAACCAGCCCCCACGTCCTGGACTTGAATCTCTGCTTCGGAGTCTCAATTTTGACTGACTAACATCCTTCGTCCTTTCTCCCGGTCTCGCATGTTCACGCAAGCATAGCCCTTTGTGTCGTCTTTCGCAACCAAAAATAGGGAAAGGAAGATCTAGACACTCTGCCACTGCCTCGAAATACTGAAGATAATTCCGCTAGCCACTCGCAACACACAAAAGACCAACACACACATCCATATATAGATATATATATATACACACACGCATGAATGTCCATTATCCGTGCCACACTGAAGCATCCTAAAAAACAGTCCAACAAATTGACACACGAACTCAGAAACTAAAAAATCATCTTGTACGGTTTCAAAGAAGGTTACATTTTCATCAAAGCAGTGAGAAAAGAAACCATTTCTTTCCACAAATAAAATGTAGTTGACCGATTTCAATCTTGTCCTTTTATAGACACTGTGATACTCGGTAGTTTGAAGCGTGTTCTCTGAAGCACTGAGCCATGCTTCGAGTTGTCTACCAGTGCTACAGAAAGCTGTCTGCAAAGGTAATAATGAACAATTCATTCCGGAATGTATGTCTATCATAGTAAAGCATGGAGGAGGTGGAATTATAGTACAATGTTCTTTTCTGCATCTGGTGTAAGTGGACTGGTTCAAATCAGCTGTAGCCTTTCACTTACTATAACTTGCAACCCTTTTTGTGATCCTGTTACTCCTTTGCATGAAAGGACTTCTCACAGAGATCATATTCCACTGAGATAGTGCATAGTACATCAAATTATGTTTTCAGCGGCAGTTTTTGTCCGTAACGTTTTGGCCTGGTTAGTTGCCAGATCTTTGCCCCAAAGATATATACAACCATATAAAATATACAACCATATAAAAGCCAAACTGGTTATGAGAAAATTTGGGAAGATGGGAAGCAGTAATAAATGAATATATTGGAGTGGTTGGTGCTAAAAAGGGACATTTAGTCAAGTCTCTTACTCGTCAAAGTCCACTATTAGCATCAACATATCCATAACCATAAGCACAGTTGCACATATAGAAAAAGTTATACTATTGTGATTCTACGCTAAGGTTTTAAGCGGCTCCTTTTGTATTTACGCTGTTGTAAGCGATAACCTAGTTAGTCAATAAAAATGCTTTGAAATGTAGAGATACTCTCTCTCAACTATTAACGCCTCATGCAAGGAATATAAAAACAATTCTTTTATAACATGATATCAGAAATGGGATTAGTTGTGTTCCGCAGACATCAGTTAAATCAGAATTTTGCACTTCGTTTTTCTCTTCTTCATTTCTCTCTCAAACTCAACTCTAATGGAAAGATTGCCAGACTCAAAATTATTCAATTTTCAACAGAAAAATTCGGCTTGAAACTTGAAGAAAATAGAAAGAGGAATTAAAACCATTTTACAAAACAACAGAATTAAACATGAAACTCGGAAAAGTTCAAATTTCTATTTTCTTCTCATTCAACTTCGATAATGAAAAATATAAAGAAGACATTATAAAAATCAATTGAGAAATTTAACAATTACTGTGAACCAAGAAAAAATTTGACAATACAAAGAAATAAGTTTTTACTTGCTATCAAACAAATAATCAAAAGTTCAACGACTACGTGACGGAACTACGTCAACGTGCCTGTAAACATGAATTCGATGACTTTTGAGACTCTTTAATAAAAAAACATTTAAATAGACGATCTTAAGGATTTATGTCTCTGTCGTGACCTTGAACGATCAGAAATGAATACACAAAAAGATATAAGATTTACAGCAATATATATTTACGGAAATACAGACAGTAACGGTTACCGGTAACTGACTAGACTCGATTGTTTATTTCCATTTTACAAAAATGGAGAGCACGAGGCTCTATGGTTTTGGGGGGGAGGGGAAGGTAGTGGTCATGCTTTATCAAAATTGTCTAAGGGGTCCTAGCTAACCGCATTCGCCGACCCATTCAACAATACAATATATAGACAATAATCCATCACCAACCACGCTACATCCACCAAAATACAACACTTGCTCTGTGGGAAGACCTGCTTAAAAATTCCGAAATGAAATGTATGATTTTATTTACAAAATGTGTGTTGGGGATGGGAGAAAAAAACCCGAAACGAAAGCAAAAACGAATAAAAACAAGGAAAAAATTCCCCGTTTGGTTGCCCTCCCATCCCCCTTCTACAATATGGAGGCCGACTCTTTTCCGGTGTCCGAGAACGCCGAAAACAAACCCGACATGCCATAAGTGGGAGGGGGGTCTTAACCTAAGAGGACAAAAGAAAAAAGCTGGGTCAGTCGCGGTGAAGACAGGTTGTATGAATTTATTCAGATGACGTTCCAAGATCTCCAGAAGGGGGATGGAGTGAGGGTTTAAGGTATAAAATGAATAGGGATGGAGAGAATCTTGGAGGCTAACAACTAGGCAAGGGGGATGATGACTCATAACAAACTGCTAACTCTGAATTAAAGGGGAAACAAAGTCTACTTACCCGGGATGGGGTCCCGAAGGACTCGGACCGTACACGCTATAGGCAGAAAGAGGAGGGAAAGACGACTCCAACATTGCCCCCTTTCGTACGACCAGGCTCGCTTCATTCACCCATCTTTTGTCGAATGTTATGCGATCCAAGCGTTTTCCATCGCATCTGATTTTGACCCTAAGCTGATACTTAAAGAACAATATCAGATGACGATGAGAAAAGTTTGCATCGTCATACAATCCCTTCTTTCGCGTCGTCCAAAGCACCATTCTGGCTACAGCTAGGATCGCGAGAAACACCACACGCTTCTCACCCTGAAATGGGGACAAAAGGTTGTCTACGACGTGATAAATGTCGAGCAGCACGAACTGCTTGGGTTCGATACGAGCCGTCCATTCCCCGACGTGATCCCAGAACGGGTGAACTCGATCGCGGTAGTAGAAGGCGTGCTCAGCCGGTTCTTCCAAGCCACTGTCGCAGCGAGCACAATCGGGCATGTCTACCAGGCCCCCTCTGAAGTTCAAGCCGAGAAGGAGCAACCACCCAGCCGTGCCGCTCACTAAGAGGATCCGAAGCGAAGCCCACCACTAGTTCCCGACATAGTCACTTCCGATGCCGTGAAAAGTCAGTAGACCCAGAAGGTTAACAAAGGGCCGAACGGCATTCACGGACAAACGATGTTTCACCCATCGGCCTACGTCGACCTTCGACCTTTGGATTTGATTTGAGGCGAGGAAAAGTCCTACTCGCCTTTGGCCTCCACACTGCGTTCCTCGTCAAGGATCGGGCCAAGTATGCAAGTCTTTCAGCGAGCCAGTGGCTCTCCAGATCAGGCATACCCAGACCCCTATTGCGCGTACATTGAATGCAGACTTGTCTACGGACCATCGGCCTTCAACTTCTCCAGAGTAATCTGGTGACGGATTGTTGAAGCGCCAGCCGACGGGCCTTAGGCAGACGAAGTACAGACAATCGGTAAAGGATCAAGGAGAAGATGTACACGGCGCCCACCTCCGCCCTGCCCTTAAAGGACAACCTCCTTCCAAGCTAGATTCCCACCTGGGCATCGACTTTAGCCTGTACTTCCGACTAATTTCACTCCAGTTCGAGGTCAGGCCCGAACCATACCCCGAGAATGTGGGTAGATCCGTCACTTTAGCGAAAGAACCCTGGCAGGGTATCGCTACGCGTCCAAGCACCGTGCCGCAAACTTTCACTTTTGTCAAAATTAATCTTGGCACCTGCTATTCGTTCGTACTCAGCAACCGCCTTCCTCACGACCTCCATGTCTTTTAGGTGGGACACAAAGACGGTGATATCATCGGCGAACGCGGAAACCCATGCTGTAAGATGTCCAGCAAAAGGGATACCGTGCAGGGCCGAATTTGTCCCCTCAGCACTAAGCCTTCGGAGCAGGGCCTCCAAAGCAGGGACATAGAGATGAGGAGACAGGAGGCAGCCATTTCAGGTGTGGATACCACTGTGAAACTAATCAAATGGAAATTTCCTTGGAAAATGTCTGAAATGGAATCTACCAATAATCCTTGGAAAATGACAGGAATGGAATCTACCAACATTCATGGGAAAATGTCAGAAATGTTTTGGTGAAATTGGAACTTGGAGCGCAACACACCACATAACTGCTGATCCTTCAGTTACCTCGTGATTAATCCTCCTTCAAAAAATTCCTTTTACGTTAAAAGAGCAAGAGAACATGTTTACTGGCCTCGTGTGACACTAAGGACCTTTGGAGTGCTAATATATAAGGTTAGATATATGTATGTGTTTATATATATGTGTATAGTTGTCAGTTGACCATGGGTATATATATGTATAGATGTGTGTGTGGGTCTAGACATATCCACGTAAGCGTGTGTTCAAGCACACGTTAAGTATGTATGTTGTGGGTGTGGATATGTGTGTGCATATGTATTTGTATATGCATATCACGCTACATATATGAGTTGGTGTAGGTATATCCATATAGTTGTATGCATGTGTGTATGTACATATGGGTATAGTTGCGAACTGACCATATGTATGTATGTATGTATGTATGAGTGTGTGTGTGTGTATCCATATGAGCCTAGACATATCTGCGTGGATGTGTGTAAACATACGTTGAGAATAAGTGTGGTATGGGCGTGGATGAGTGTGTGAGTGGCCGTACGTATTTTGTTTGTCGACCACTCATTCACTTTTTCCAGTCTAACTAAAGATGGTCAGATAGGGCTGAGAAGACTGCTAAAGCTGCAACTTAAAAGGGTTCAATTTTATTGTCATATTTTTTAGATTGTCCTGGAGACATACACTAGCAACATTTTTCTGCTCATAAAGGAAAGATT
The DNA here is from genome assembly GCA_963585895.1 of Sepioteuthis lessoniana. Lineage (NCBI taxonomy): Eukaryota > Metazoa > Mollusca > Cephalopoda > Myopsida > Loliginidae > Sepioteuthis > Sepioteuthis lessoniana. The sequence continues at coordinate 5,939 of CAUZXS010002056.1, forward strand.
CACTGCTGCTTATATGCAGATGCAATCACTTGGTTAGGACCAAGATCGGCCCGGGATAGAGAAAATTACACAAGGACTCGCGTCATGTCATGTACGAAAACTTAACAAGTTTGAATTCGTACCGCACGCATTGGATCGGAGGAAGAGATAAAGAAAGATCCCGAAGTGGCATACACACAGCCATCTATGAGCAAGTCCAGTCCTTCAAACCTTGTATTTTCTTTTTTCTTTTTTGTCCTTGTGACACTGCTGTCTCCAGGGCAGCGTGCACTTTGGTATACATCAGCAGAATGCAACAACATTTGGCGTCTAACATCGTGGCACAGGCAGAGATGCCAAAGTGTACCAATGTGCAACAAACAAGGCACAATACAATGAACAGTGCACGCGGCAGGTGAAGCACTAAGTCATACTGGTATCAGCAGAAACCAAAGACCTGGTTAACAAACGCAGCACCAATCTTAATGAACGCAACCAACAACCACGTCGAGTGGTTGCGTAAATTTTCTTTTTCTTCCCAAGCGTCGTACTTCCGGAGAGACTTGAGGCGTGTCGAGAACGAAATGATCGAATATTGCGTCGATCGGCTCTTCGCCGGTATTTTGTGGTGATTCCTCAGATTCATTCAAACGGCATTTCCTGAACTGGTTCATATGGCGTTTGTGGGTGTTTTTTTGGTCTCTGGACAATATAGACCAGTTCGACAATCCTTTGTTTGGTGGTTCCTACTTCCCAGAATGTAATGTTGTTTTTGTAGGCCTTGAAAAGAACTTTATCGCCAGGAAAGAAATGTTTCTTATGGGGTGAGACGGTTTTCTTGAACTTTGCTTGCTGTGGAATGAGTTTATCGAAGACGGACTTGACTTTTCTTGCGAACATTGTTTCTGATTTCGCAAATTCGTCCTTGGAGTTGCAATAAAACACCCGTATTTTGGGGAATGAGTCGCGATAAGCTGCCCGCGTGGCAAATATTTTTAGATGTTTGGAACTCGATCTTGAAGTTGTAGTTTAAGAGAATCTTTCTCAAACGAAGTAGTCCATTTGCAGTATAGACTGGCAGACCTTTCTTGGGCCCAAAGATTATTATTAGGGGTTTATGGTCCGTTTGTAGTATGAACCGTCTTCCATGTAGGTATCTGTGGAACTTTATGACGGCGAATATTATCCCTAGAGTCTCTTTCTCTATTTGAGAATATTGCTCTCCAATGGTTGCAGGGATCTAGATGCGTGTGCCACAGTTTTTCACGAATCATCTGGCAGTCTATGGAGAATGCAAGCACCGATGCCGTATGACCTTGCATCACTTGCGACTATGATGTCGAGGGTAGGGTCGTAGTGGGTGAGGGAGAGATCCGAAGTAAGAGTTTTCTTGATATTTTCGAATGACTCTTGACATTCAGGGTTTTTTAAAATCTTTTCGAATGACTCTTGGCATTCAGGTGTCCATAACGATGGTTTGTCTTTTTTTAAGAGTTCGTTGAGAGGCCCTCTCAAATTCTGCATGTTCTTAATGAATCCTTGGTAAAAGTTAGCTCGGCCGAGGAAGCTTTGTAAGGCTTGAACGTTATCTGGGGCCGGCATGTTTCTGATTGCGTTGGCTCTTTCTGAATCCGGTCGACGACCGTCTCTCTTCATAATGTGACCTAAGTATTTAATCTCAGGTAAGAAAAAGTCACGCTTTGCCTCCTTGACCTTAAACCTGTACTCTTGTAACTTCTCGAATACGTTTATTATATGGTTCCGGTGCTCTGCCGTAGTTTTACTGGTAACCAGTATATCATCCAAATAGGCTGTAGCGTAGTCAAGGTCACCCAGTATGGTGTCCATGACCTGCTGGAAAATTGCGGGTGCAACCTTGACTCCAAAAGCCAGTCTGTTATATTTGTACAAACCTTTAAAAGTGTTGACACAAAGTAATTTGGAACTTTCTTCATCCACCTCTATCTGAAGGTATGCGTCTGAGAAGTCCATTTTGGAGATGATTTTTCCACCATTTTGTTTGTTGAAAATTTCTTCAGGGCTTGGTAGAGGATAGTGGTGATCCTGCAAGGCATCGTTTAACCCTGTGGAGAAATCGGCGCAAATTCGTATTTGGTTGGACTTCTTTTTTACATGGACTATAGGTGCTGCCCATTTGCTAAAGTCTGTTTTTGACAGAATACCTGATTGTTCGAGTCTATCTAATTCTTTGTTGATTTGCTCTAGAGCAGCGAAAGGGACATTCCGTTTCTTCTTAAATACCAGGTTGTGCACCGTCCTTCACCTTAAGCTTAGCTTTTAATTTAGAATATTTCTCAAGGCCGCCAGAAAAAACCTGGGAAATCGTTGTGTTGAGTTCCTTTTTCAGATTTTGCGACAAAATGTACTCATTGGGCAATCCCATAGATTGAATTTTTCTATCCAATCTGTTCCGAACAAGTTGTCCGAATTTCTTAGTATGTAGGCTTTCAGCTTTTTGGTAACTCTATTCAGTGTTACTGTAAAGATTACCTCGCCAAAGATGTTAATATTCTCGCCAGTTACGGATTTTGCTGTTTTATCCGTCTTTAGTAAGGTCGGCTTGTTTAATTTTCGCCAAGTACGCCAATTGATGATTGAGATATCAGAACCCGAGTCTAGGTGGAATTTAATGGATTTATTGAAAATATCAACAGGCACATATTTCCTTAAATTCCTATTGACTATCAAGTCTGATTGAGCTTGCCTAATTTTACTTCTGGGTTTTCTCGTTCTATTGGCGTACCAGCACTGAGTTAAGTTATGACCATTTTTATTGCAATTTTTGCAATATTTTTTTTTCTTGACTGGACAGACTTTCATCCAATGCCATTTACCACAATGGTAACATGGCCCAGGCGGTTTCTTTAACCTATTTGCGTTTTGTTTATTGCGGGGTTTAGAACATAAGATTTACCTTTTGTCTTTTTGAGGGGAATGGGCAGTTGACTTGCTTCTGATTTTTCTAATCTGAGCCACACCTGATTCCTCGATCGTTTTTGAGTCACACTTGACAGAAATTACTCTTTGACAGTCCTCTGCCAATTTTTGGAGAATCAATCCTTGTTCGTTTTCAAGCTTGGTCATTACCCGCCGTCTGACTTCGGCATTTTCTACCGACAGTAGACCCTGTGCAAATATTAAGCATTTGAAATCATCAGCAGTCAGCTCGGCTACTTTGAAATCATTACAGAGCTTATTCACCGATGCTGCAAGCGTTAGAAAATCTTGCTGGTTGTCCTTGACTGTGTTTTGGCATTTCCAACGTTTGTGGAACAAGGTTGTGTTAGGCCCGAATAGTTCCGATAGGAGCTTAATAGTCTCTGAAAAATCCAAGTCTGTGGTTTTCTTGGGTAATATGAAGTCTACGAACCTATTATGTTCGGTTGTTCTCAGTTTTCTTAATAGTAGACGTACTTTTTTTTTTTACCTTTTTTTTACTTTTTTTTTTTTTTACCAGTCTACGTTGAAAATATCTTCATAGCGCCTGTAAAAAGCCTCGAACGTTTTGTCGTTCTTTGGTATTCGAATGTATCAATCGAGTCATAGATTGTTCTCTGGGAAAATATCATGTCTTTTTCAGAGTTTTTTTTAGTCATTTAATGAATTTACGAGTAATTCTTCAAAGTGTTTTTGCTGTAGTTCAGTTTCCTGCATTGTAAATTGTTGGAATTCTAATTATTTTTTATGTAACTCCATAACCAATTTTTCCTGTCTTTCTTCGAATTTTTGTTGCTGATCCATGTTAGCCTTTAGCAATTGAACGATAGTTTTTTTTTTTAATTCTTTAATTCTTCCATAATTAATAAAGGTTTATAATATGTCGACTAAAGAGGATGAACAAACGCAAAAAAATTACAGCAAATACTGTTGCTTTGAAACCACGTGTACCAGGGGAGAGTCACAAGAATCTTGACAGTTCTTTGGGGGGGGGGGTACAGAAAAAAGGAATTGAACTACTTACTGGTTTAGCTTCTTTCTAAATATCGTTGTTCCGTTTAATATGGTCATTTAAATTTCCTCCACACTTTTAAATATTCTTTGTTAGCCAAAAAGTTTTAGTGGGGAATAAAATAAAGAAAAATTATTTCTTGGTGGGCCCCCAACAGGTTAATTTGCATAAGTGTTTGCAAGTAAGCAGAGTTTTTTTCTGTTCTTCGCTGGGGGATTTTTGTAATTGTAGACAAACTTTTTTTAGAAGTGTAGGGAGGGGAGAAGAAAAAATTATCCTTCAGACCGAAGTAAAAAAAAAAGGCTTTGGATTTTTTTTCTTTTGTTGTATGAGAACTTGCTTTCTTTTTTTAAAAATGATTAAAAAAACTCGCTTCGCTGAATTTGGTGAATAGTTTTTCTAAAAGCTTGAGTTTATCAATTTGTTTTGTGAACAAACTGGCTTTTTTTTTTTTTCGTGTAAGCAATCGTTCTCGATACTTTGATGACCGTTATATTGTTTGGACAGATTTTAATAATCTTAAATATTCCGTAGGTGTCGAATCACTAGTTCGTCACTGATGTTGATAAGCGGAATGTTTTTGAATGTGTCGCAGATGTAGAAATGCCAGATTAATTTTTCTCGTTCAACACTGCTGTGTGATTGAGCGGGTCCTCTGATGTGGTGAGGACGAAATTCTCGAATCTTTCTATCGCTGTTGAATGTGGGACTGGTAAGGCTTTTGGCGTGAGTGCGTTTCTCGAAACCGTACGTCGCCACTGATATGGACCCAAAGTCGGTACACAGAAGGGAAACACGGAACACGTGTTAGAGGTAAGAAAGATATATTAACAAAGCTACAAAGGATAGTGTCCAATATTGGTAGTCGTACTTCTAGTACTACTGCTACTACTGCTATCGGTATTAGGATATTACTACGCTAGTAATATAGTGCTGGAAGAGTCCATGATGCAAGTAAGTTTCGGTCTCACAACAGGTGGCTACTTAACCTATGACCTTTTTCCTTTTGTGGCTGCGTTTCATTGCGTTGAAAAAAAGTTTAGCTCTTTTACTTTTGTTCTGAGATCTGCTTTACTCCCTACAATACAACTATATATTCAACAAAACGCATAGACAAGAAACAGAATGGAAACCAAAATGCTTGGACATTGAACCTTGTTCACCAACAACTGCCAGAGACTACCACCATTGGTAAACTAACCTACTAAATTATCTTGACGACTACCAGGAAAGAATACCAAGCAAATACTGGGCCCTTCTGAGTTGTTTAAGACCCAGTATATTCGAATATAGGATGTACATACTTCGACGTGGCCATAAGAACATTGGACGCTGAATTTATTAAAACGGTGAACGATGTGTTCGCAAGGCACGTGCTGACCACAAGACAACAGAGGCCGGGAGAGTCTCTGGACGATTTTTTCAGAGAATTAAAAAAAGTTGAAAAAAAATGCAATTTCAAAGACCATACAGCTGAGGAATGCAGTAATGAAGCTATGTGAGACACCTTCACTTCAGCTTTATAATTCTATATGGTAAGTGTCTCTTGGAAAATAAAACCCGAGATCTACAAACAGTTTACACCCAAACTTATGCAATAGACTTAGCACAATGAAATAACTTATATACAACTCCAAAAGTTCTTATAGCAGCAACAATCAACCTGGAACCCACAAAGGTATGTGATAAATGCTATAAACTTCCAGCTGAACCTAACAAACCAGCAGTAGCCAAAATTTATCAAGCTAAACGTAAATGCTTTTTTGTGGATTTCATCCGCGCGACCGCTGTCCTGCCCGTGGAGTTACTCGTAAAAAATGTCCAAAGGCGGGACATTACGCCCATGCATGTCGCTTCAAACCTCTCTTAGCAACAGTGGCTGGTCCTCATAAACTGACCACTCTCGGTAATCTACCACGGAAACTTTACCCCGCTGCAACACATGTAGTAGTTAATTTTAAAAAAGTCAAGTCCACTATTCGATTCCAGGAGTACTGATAGTTATATCAGCAAAAAAGTCGTACAGGAATTGAACTAAGAAATTCACCCATCTACTAAAGGTATTCCCATAGTCGAGAAAACTTTAAACACTAATTCAAGGGGCGATGTAGTTGTAAATCTAACTCTTTCCCTTAACAACCACTCATATGTTGCTACCCATCTGGGTGTTTTGAAGGATTCATGTTCGGACATTTTTCTTGGTCAGGATTTTCTGTATCAATATCAGAAAACAACGTTCAACTACAGCAGGTCCCTCTCCGAATTAATGGTGGTTAGTGCTAATCAATTTAGCGCATTAAACGCAGCGGAAATAGAAGAACCATGATTATTTTTCCAATTTATCATCGAACTGTAAACCGATTGCTGTCAAGTCGAGGTATTTTAACAAAGAGGATCAGTCCTTCATTAATAATGATATTTGGAACCTGCTTTCTAAAAGCATAATCGAAGAGAGTATTTCTCCATGGCGAGAGCCCAACTAGTAATAGTAAAGGACTCTACCCACTGTCATAAAAAGACGAATGTGTGTAAATTACTTGCAAACAATAAACCGGTATTCAAAACTGGACGCTTATTCTCTATCACGAATAAAGTAAAATGATCATTGACCTTGTTAAATACAGCGTTTTTCCTACAGTCAACTTCAAAAGTACCTACCACCATGTGCCACTTAAAGTATCGAATTGAAAATGTATTGCTTTTGAGGCGAATGGTCTCTTGTTTCAGTCCTGCAGAATTCTCTTTGGGGTCAAAAACGGCGCTGCTTCGTTCCAGAGAGCTATAGAAAAAATAATAAAGAAAATCTATACAGTGTTTTCCCGAACTTGATGACATTACCATTGCAGGATGCACATAGAACACGACCAAAAGATGAAAAGATTCCTGGAGGCTATTGCGAAGGCCAATATTTCTCTCAACAAATCGAAATCTGTGACTTCTGTACGGTCCATCAATGTTTTAGGATATCAGGCCAGCGGTAGAATTATAAAGCTTAACCCAGAAAGACTTCGTCCATTAGAAAAACTACCTCCTCCTCCAGAAATCTCGAAATTTGTCAAAAAGGCACTGGGTATGTTTGCGTATTTTGTGAAACAGATGAATAACTTTTCCTATAAAATTCGACTTTTAGTAGAAAATTAAAAAATTCCCCAGCAATCAATTAAAAAGAATTGGTGAAGGCCGCACTAAAACCAATAGACGAAAGTTTACCTTTCAAAGTGAAATGTAATGCGTCAGACAGCTACGAGTTTCGACGGTTCTTAGCCAAAGTGTGGACGCCCAGTAGCGTTCATGTCAAAAACATGTGAAGTGAATCAAAGTATTACATAACAAAGAAGGAAGTCACAGAAATAATTGAGGTGGTTCTGAAGTGGAGTCATTATTTATCATGACAACCTTTTACTTTAATTTCGAAAAGCATACAAAAATTAAGAATGCCAAGACCCAAGAGTAGTGTTTAGAACTTTCAGCTTTTGACTACACAATAAAATATCGCCTGGACAAGGAGAATGTAGTTCCTGACGCACTTAGCCGAGCTTACACCTTTTCGACCATTAATTCTTCTACCCTCACCGAAATTCACAATGGACTATGCCAATTACAAGACTCTTACAGTTTGTTAGAGAAAAAAATCTTCCTTTTTTTACAGAGGTAAAAAAGCCGTGTTTCTTGCTGAATCCGTTTGTTTGTCTTGGTTTTATGGCATATCAACCTTTGTAGGTTATTTAATATCAAATACATTTTGATACAAATAATCAGTTCTATTTCAAACAATTCAGTTAAGCATGAGTACACACTTTAATAGTCAAAAACATTTCTATTTCAAAGTATTCAATTTAATCAAACAGTTTTATTTCAAAGAATTCAGTTTAGTATAAGTATAAGTTTTTGTTTACACACAGTTAAATATAAAAACGGTTCTATTTCAAATAATTCATTTTAGCATACAAAAACAGTTCCATTTCAAACAATTCAGTTTGGAATGAGTACGCAATTCAAATGTCAAAACAGTTCTATCTTAAACAATACAGTTTAGCATAATTATGCAGTTTAAGTACGCAGTTTAAATGTCAAAATAGTTTCATTTCAAACAATTCAATTCAGCATAAGTATACAGTATGGTTCTATTTGACCCAAAGATCAGGTGTTACCACTCCGGGTCAGAGTGGACCCGGGAGCGATGGCAATAAAGGGGTACTCTGCATTCCCCAAAGCTCCAGCATTACTGGAACCTCACCATCAGATTGTTTAGTGTCATATACAGGACACTCGTTGGGGGGGTCTTACCCCTCTACAGAGGTGCAGTCGGTGTATTCTACACCCCCAGCTTACTAGGCAATTGCAGAATCTGTGCTGAAATTAAACCTTGTTTCTATAACCCGCTAGAAAACACTCTTATCAAGGCGACCAGACCTATGGAACGAGTAAATATTGACTTAAAAGGAACCCGTAACTTGTATCATGCGCAACACCTAATCTACTTGTAGTAATTGATGAATTCTCGCGGTTTCCATTCGTCTTCCCATGTCCAAATAATGAACACTAATGTATCAGTAGTCAAACCCTTACGTTATACAACAGAAATCAAAATCTTTCCTGATTTACTAACTCACTGACTCAATTCACACATTCACCAGCAAAACAAATTCAAACACTCAAGAAGAGAATCGAATATATTTGGTTAAAAGAAGCTAATATCAACCGGATGTTGACTCGACAGTAGTTACCAACAAATGAATAAAACACGTATCTGCGCATGTAGGGTCCACTCAGCTTCCGGTTGAAATAACTAAATTAACTTACGATTAAAAAAGTCCTTTTTCAATCAAACTTTTCCCCAAAAAGTTTTTCGGAGCTGATTTCGATCCCAACCACAAAAAGTCACGAACTGCTGCTGACACCGGGACTGGTACCAGAAAGAATTTTCATGCGTCACATTTCGTACAAAATCAAATACTACTGACAGCCTACCACTTCACACCGCATCACCATACCGAACACAACCAAGCCACCCGGACAAGAACAGATTTACACCCATTCGCCTCCTAATTCCGATCAGATGGAAGAAGAAAACCAGTATCTTTTCTAAATCTACCAACTTCTGTTTATTTAAAATAAACGAAATTAAATCCAATCCTCTCGTCCATTGTCTTTCATAACCATACGCTTGTCTATAACACTTAGATCTTTAGTTCAGCTTAACTGGGATGCCCGGTTATATACACTCTGACAGAGGTGCGTCTTTCATGTCTAAGGATTTGGGAGACTACTTCTCCCAAAAAGGTTTGCGACATGTAAAACCACTCCATATCACCCAACCGGGAACGTGCAAGTTGAACGATTTATCGGCACTATATGAAAGGCGATTCAGTTAGTCGTTAGATCACAAATTATAACTGAGAAGTACTGGGATGTGATCCTTCCCGAAGTGTTACACTCTGTTAAATCGTTGCTATGTACCTCCCTGCACGAACATTTTTTTGCATTCCTGTGCCGTTCATCACATGATAGATCTCTACCGTCCTGGCTAATGACATCGGGTCCCGTATAATTAAAAAAGTTCACTAGAAATAGTGAAACTGATCCTTATGTGGACCAAGTCAAACTCCGAGATAGTAATCTGACTAATGCCAACATAAAATATCCAGATGGAAGGGAGTCTTCTGTATCTGTTCGTGATTTGGCACCCTTCCCCGAAACAGAGTTAACCTCAGAGTCCTCCAAAATATAGAAGCTGATAGGAGTACCCCCAGTTGTCCCCAAAGGAGAGCACAACGTATAATGGAGATATTGCTGGAGTCCAACCATTAAAGAGATATGAACGGATGACAAGACCCCCAGATCATTTGGGATGGTAACGCTGCATTTTCCCTAGAAGTATAGAATGTGGTAGTTGTATCCTTCACTCACACTATACAAACAATGAACTCACCCAAGCTGGCTGTAGTAGTAGTAGTAGAAGTAGTAGTAGTAGTAGTAGTAGTATTCTTCATGCACACTAAACATATAATGGATTCGCCCAAGCTAGCTGTAGTAGTGGTGGTAGCAGTATCCTACAGTCATTCTATAAAAACAATGAACTCGCCCAAGCTGACTGTAGTCGTAGTAATATCCTACTCTGACACTATACAAACAATAGACTCGCCCAAGCTGACAACTTAATCTGTGACTTCTATTTGTCTTTTGTAGCTGAGTTTCGTTTAATTGAATAAGCTTAGCACTTTTACTGCTGTTCTGAGATCCACTTAGTAAAGTGGATCTCAGAACTACAATACTACACACACAAAAAGTAAATGAGAAATAAAGGGAAAGGTTCTTAACAAGCTGAAATATCCTCGTTTCTATTTCGTGGAGACCGATAAAGGTATCAAAATTTGACGCAATCGGCGCCACTTACTCCAAACAAGGTAAAAAGTACCTAACTCATATGTTAGCAATGAAAACATTATCTCGTTAGAGGATATATCAGTCACTTATAGTCAGAATCCTTAATGCCAATGGACAGACTGGGTTGTGGAAACTCATCAGCCGTATCGTGTAACACGAAATGACAGACAAGTCTTCATTCTCTAAAAATACAAATGATGACCTTTTCTTCTCTTCCGTTATAGTGAGGGGGATTTTGTAATGATAATATGCGACCCCTTTTTGGTTTACGCTGTTATAACAACAACCTAGATAGTTCTTAGAGATGTTTTGAAATGTATACAAGTGTGGACAGACTCTCCAACTATCAGCGCCACATACAAGGTATGTAAAAACAATTCTTTTATAACAAAATACATACATTATATATTTACACAAGAAATGTTGACAAGAAATAGACAAACGCGTCCCAACTGATAAAATATACACAAGCTGAGGTATAAAAACTGAAAAGGGATAAGTTGAGATATATGGCAGTGAAAATGATCAGTTTCATCTCGACTTTATGATTCGATGGCGAAGCGGGCAACACATCTCTACTGTTTCAAAAACAGAGGTAAAAGAGATCGAGATGGATTCTAGGATTATCATATGTAGTCACGGACACGCCCTATTTTCCAAGGGAGACAATTATTTACTGTCTACCAACAAATGAAGCAAAATTGATGCGGCTCACAATGATCAACTATTAGACAGTTTGACCAAACAGTTCTGTATTCGAAAGATAGGGAAAAAACCCTAACCTATACTAAAACGTTCTCTGTACAAAAAACTATATTTACAGTTGTATAACATTGTCGTCCATGTTTTCTATATTTGTGACTATAAAAGTGTAATTGCGAAAAATTGGATATAAAACCCTTTTTCGGGAGTGTAATACATATTGTTGTATTTTGAAATTGATTTTTCAGTCTCTCTGCCTTTAAAAAAATTAATACACTCAGTCTGAGATTATTTCAGTTTTAGTGAGATACATTTTATAAGATGGGTGTAGAGCTTGTGTCGATTTCTGTGCACATGATCAAAGATGATATTCCATGATTCTCTTAAATAAGACATTTTTCTTATTCAAAACAACATTCACTTTATCAACTTTTTTTAAATACCGTGATCTTGTTAAATTGTAATGCTGCAGAAGAAACAGAGAAGTATTAAGCCACTTGCAAAAACCACTGAGGAAATCCAAAGAACTTACCGGGCGAAACACTGTGTAAAACGAAGATGAAAATCCCTAAGTGAAGGCATAGAAAGAAATACATTTATATACAAACTGTAAATAAATTTTTTGCACCAACATTTTCTGTTATAATCTATTTGATTACTTAATGAATTCCTGATTGTTTAAACAATAAACTCACGTACTAAACAATCAAAATATCAGACTTTGAAAATGGAAATTATTTTGCACCTTTAAATAAGACAGCTCTTGACAGATAGACAGTGCAAGGGAAATAACTCATTAAAAAATTCCTAACAATTTTTCGATGCTAAAAATTTGCTTCTTTGACGTATGTAATTTTTTTTTTTCTCATAGAAAGTAGAAATTAATCATAAAGTGTATCTTAATAATAACATTATGAAATTTTCGAATACAAAGAATAACATATATAGCTTAGCTTTTACGATATAAAATTTTTCAAATGATTATTTTCTTTTCTAACGAAATGAATTGTTTTGCACACTTCGTTGAGACAAGCTAGTCTCTAAAACCAAATTAGTTTAGCACGAGTTTACAAAAATGGAGTAACAGCGATGAAAAGGCCGGTTGAAATTCATTCATGCTTATAATAAAGTAGTTTTTAAGAGACTTACTTTAAAATTCGACGTTGTTATTCAATATTTTCATTCAAATAATTTGGACTTTTAGAAAACGTTATTGATTGATAAACTTGTCGTAGAAACTGAAATAAAACAATTTTTCCTATGATTTAAGAATCTTTAGATTAATAACTGCATTTACATGAATTTTTAAAAATCAACTATGGACTATCAAATTGGAAGAAATGTTTTACTTCCATTGAAAAAGAAAAATTTATCTTAGTCACATTTTAGTAACTTTTCTTCTATTGAAAAAGATACACATAGGACATTTACAAACGATGTGGATTGAGTGACATCTTTTTTCTTCTTTTTCCTTTCCTCATTCTGGTTTATTTTATCGTTTTTTGTTGGAGTTTTTTTTTTCTTGTTGTTTTTTTCTTGTTTTTTTTTTTTTTTTAATATTCAAGTTTTATTTCTTATTTCAAGAAAAGTCATTTGCGTTTTAGAAGAAATATAATGAAGTATGTCATGTTATGATGTTAAAGTTGTGGCGAGGATCTAAAACAAATGTATTTCAAACAGGCTGGGATGAAAGAGTTGGCTTTTTTTCATATTCTCCAAAAAACTTTATATCCAATTTTTGATTTTTAGAAATTCTTTTTATATGCTTTTTAATCTTATTTATTTATTTATTTATTTTTACTTTTTCTGAGTCGCACAAGGAACAAGATTTACCGATTTCACATTTGAAAATCACCACGTTAAGGTTTTTTTAAAAACACAACTCATTTGTTACTCAGTCGATTTTCAAAAGAAATTATCGCATTAAAAGCCAAATGTAAAGAATATTGACACTTTATCAACTCTTAAAAAAACCTCTTAAACTGATTCTACTTCTCGACTTTTTGCCCCTGTAAAGATTTTGAAAAAATATCTAAAAAATGGTCAACGATGTCAGCCGGTCTTATTTAAAACACCCATGAAGACAAGAAAAGATACGTGAAAGAATCCAGGTGAATCCAACAAGTAATTAATTTACCTGTTCCCGTATGTCTCATCGATATCATCGAGTTTCCTCTAAAAAGCCTCGTAATTCAAACTTCTCTAAAAAGATGGGATATTGGTTGATCTGCCGTAAGTGAAGACCATAAAAAATTCTTCTGGCTTTATAGTTGACAGAAGAGCTTGTAATGGTCCGTAATCCACGTGTGTCATCATATCTAGAAATACATAGAACAAGACCCACGTGTGTCATGGATTCTACAAAGAATTTTTCTCTATTTTTCGCAAAAAGCTTGTGAATATATAGAGGCCCGAATCCCCAGTCCTAGTCATTAGTAACATAGCAGTCGCAGAAGACGGACAAACCAAAAATATTTTTAAAATTCACAACGGTAACTAAGTCTTACCCTTTAATAAATTTCAAGACTAATACAAATAATTTAAAAGAAAACTAAAACATGAATGTACAATGTACACATATAAAGTCTAATACTCATACAACATATCTTTTGCAAATCTTTGCTCATAACTAAAAAAAAATCATCTCTAAAACGATAACGTCTGTTTTAATTCAACTTCCTCTCGTTTGCTTTTACTGAACGTTTGTTTTATTTAGAATTCATTTCAGCAGAAATTTTTTTATCAACGATAAAATTCCTGTTACAATCTGAAGTCACATTTCGTTACAAGCTCATGCCGCATAATTTGCTACAACACTCATGCAACCCTTATAATAGGCTAAGAAAATATTTAACTGTACCATTAGCCAAGTTGGCAGATTGTTCGCCAATGGTCCGGGAGACTTGGGTTCAATCCCAGGTCGTGTCATACCAAAATCTTTAAAAATGGTACTTGATACTGCCTTGCTTAACACTCAGCAATAAAAGGTTCGTAGGGGTAAAGTGGAGCAATCCAGGGAAAGGAATAACGCCCTTCTCTACACCTCGGTGTAGTAGCTATTGAAAAGAGAGCCTTCTGGTCACCCTTGACTACGGTCGCCAACTTTACTTACTTACAAGTAACTTTCTGCATTGGGAGTGAAAGTTCAACAGATCGTAAAAAGGAAGAACTTTCTTATATTTAATTGCCCCCTCGCAGAAAGAACTTTCACAGATGGGGGGCGATTCAATTGCGCACACCCAAGAAGAGATTCAATAACCCACTTCCAGGAAGAGCTTTCTTCGATGGAAGACAATTCAATCATCCCCTCCCAGGACGAGCTTTCTCCGATGGAGGACAATTCGATTGCCCCCACCTAGGAAGAGCTTTTTTCTATGGGGACAAGTCAATTGCCCCCTCTTATGATGAGCTGTCCCCGATGGAAGCAATTCAATTACCTCCACCCCCACCAAAAAAATGACTGCTTGGATCTGAAAAACCGACAAATGCAGAAAAAACAAATTCACCGCCACACTAGTTTTTGTTTTGTTTTTGCTTTTTGTTTCTTTTTTTGCTTTTTGTTTCTTTTTTTGCTTTTTGTTTCTTTTTTGCTTTTGGTTTCTTTTTTTTCTGCGTCGAAGTCAAGATTTCATGGCTGCTAATTTCGGTTGATTTTTCACTATCTTTAAAAAAATTTTATCATCAACTTTCAGGAATTTATATTGATTTCCAAGTCCGAAAAAGTTATGCAAAATATTTTTTCTTGCACTTTACTTAGTGCTAATCTGTCCATTGTCATTGATCCTATTTTCATATCCTCCAACTCATCAACACTTTTTTTCTTCAGTCTATCAATAAAACCATGACACACCATTCACACATCCATGTATGTTTGTCACAACTGCTGCTTTTATGGCGTGACATTCGTTCGTCCGGCAGTGAACGATCCAATCGAAACGGGCATTTACCGGAAGAATCCAACTGTCTAAAGTCATTCTGTGGCTGGTTGACTCAAACGGACGCGATGAACTTTCTGTCTCGTGCTTTAAATGTCAATGAAGAAATTCAACCCAACGCAGGTGGATGGCGGGAGTAACTACGACTCTTTTACCACGTTAATACCGTGTGGTGAGTCGGGCAACGGCTATAGGGACTCTAATGGTGGAGCCTTCATAACCTTCCTTCAAGAATTTCTTTCCCGGGGAGAGGCCTATATGTGGTTGTAGAATTTAATGTCGAAAATGAGTTCACTCGAAAACTGTCGCTGGTGGTGCGTTTGCGTGTTCGATACTCGAGACGTGCTTCTCCATTTGATTTACTTGAGATCACCAGCATATTGTGCGAGATAATTCCGGTCAGTACAGTTATTGCTCGGCTCAAAGAAGACGTCCAGGTGCAATTCCGATGTAAATGGGTGGCATTATTAATTTACTTGTCGAAAAAGTGCTGAGTACAGAAGTAAGATAAGGGAGCTACCTATCCAACGGTCCAACAGCTTTATTATACCCGACGCAGAGACACAGCTGATTTGGTGCTCTCTGACAGTTGGAGGATTCTCATAGAGTTGATTGACAGCAGGCGGAAGTACTTGCGAGACATGGTGAGCCTGAACTGACACAAACAGCAGTGAGGAGTGGGGCCGATTGGTCGATAATCGTGCTTCCCTGGATTTGGGAGGTGGGAAAGACTTTACGGTCCCTAAGCAGTACTACTTCTTGCCCGAATAGCGTTGCTGTTACTGAGCTTCTACGGATGAACCTTTCCTTAATTACAGAGTTAATCATTATCTTGATAGAAGATGATGTTTCTTCCATTTGTGAAAATCCTTTGTTCAGCTATTGCGTAAGTCGACAATTGTCTGATTTTCGCCTGGTTACTTTCATCTGATCAACTAAGGAGCCAGCAGAAGATATTGGCGCTGAGATCAGTTGAAGTGGCAATTTCCTGTTCAGTTTGCATCCCAATTCAGTGACGGTTTTCTCTAACTTTTGGTCACTTTGAATCACAAACTTTCAATATTGTGAGCATAAGAAACGATCATTCGAGCTTTCGAGACTCTTGATCTTCTCAAGCTTTACTTATACTCAGACTATTTTTTCAGCTTATATCATTCTAGACGATTGAACTGTGAATTGCTTATGGGTGTCCATTAGTGTGATCCGCTTGTCTATTTTGTTTGATATGGCGACGAGATCATGAGATCTTGTCAGTGTCTTGATTGATGAAGATAGTATCAAATATGAACATAGTCTCAGCAGAGATCGATTTTTTGGCCTATGCTGATATCATACTTTTTATCAAGTATCCTGGGAGCATACATTTCAGGCTCGGGACTCTTTCGGCAGTCCTGGTGGAAGCTGATCTGTATTAATTGTGACGAGGAAATATGACACTCTAATACATTCGGTGGGTTATGGGAGAAAGAGGTGAGACACGCTGGCCCAGCCAACTATAGTAGTAAGCAGAATAATGGAAAGAGGCCGTCTCTCTCTCTTCACCCCTCTCTATCATTACAAGGTGATATGGGCATGGGAGAACCTCACTCTCTATCATCCGTGTACGCGTCGACGGAGAAGCAAATCTGCGACCATGATAGGTACTGAGGAAGAAACCGCCAAAAAAAAAGCCCACACGTGGTGAATTTTCAAACTACGGAGATTAGTTAGTTGCCATTTAGTCGTCGAAGGGTGAAGACTTAATGAGTTGCCGTTTCTTCGTCGGAGAGAGAAGACACGTAATTTGGAATATGAAAGAAACCCAAATTCCAAAATAATGCCGCGCAGAGAACCCTGAGTGAAAAGAAAGAGCTTCTCGTTTGAATGATCCAGCACTCCAAGCTATGGTGAGCCTCGTTAAACGAATACCCAAAGAAAAGACTTGTCCACGAGGAAAGAGACAATTATTAGTCTTGGTCTTATCTGAAATAAGACGTGTATCCTTCTACCAACGCGTTATGGAAACCCAATAACGAGGGGGAAAAGAGAAGAGAATAAATTCCACAAAACCCCAAGTAAGTGAACATACAAGTTAAGCATATTCAAATTTATCTTGCTGCATTCACGCTGACGTGAACAAAAGACAAATTACGGGAGGAAAGAATAGCTCCGATAAGATAGAAGAGAAAAGAGGGAATATTTCCCCCAATGATATACTTGAGATTTAGAGCTCGAGCTCTACCATAAAATCCCAAAGTCCAAATGAAAGCGGAACGTGTCTATCATTGACGAACTAGATTCTCACTTTCCGATATTAACGGATATTAAATGGGGACCTCGTCCGGGATACGGGTATTTTAGTGGAGGCTTTTCCGAGATACAGAAAAACTTTCTCGCTCCTGACTTTTACCTGAATTGTTTTTTTCTTTGTTTCTTTCTTTTATTCAATAAAAGAATATTGTTATTAATCTTGTTAACCCAAACACGGCAGCTCAGAGTCCTTTTTTGTTGTGGAAGAATTGTATTTGTCGAAGACCTTGTATTTGAGGGGGAAAGCTTGCCAGTTAGCTGTGTTGACTTTTAATAATTCACCTTTAACTCGTGGCTTTAAAATGTGGTTCCGCCAGGGAATTGGTGATATCTGTAACACTAAATAGTGTTCGGCAAACCACAGCCAACGTCCGTGCCCTGCGTTAACTGGTGGACTTGGCGGGAACTAACCCTGCCCGCTGGGCACATGGCGGCGTAAGATAATGTATACTCAATTACAATCCGAGCAAAAAGGAAAGATAAGCAAATGTTCTCAAAAGCAATGGAGCAGGATGTTCAATGTAAAGAAATGGACGATTGGTTAGATTATCTTGACATTCAAATTAAATGGAAAAGTTTGTGTCTCGACCTGCCACAAACGAAAGCTTCGGGTTTTGTGGAGTGGTATGCTATGTGCCTCATCAACGAGTAGAATTGATCAAGATATTCAAGTTTCTAATCAGACAATGTTCATGGTAATGAGCTAAGGGCTTTGAACATCAGCTTCCATAGCAAACTAAAGCACTGGTTGCGGCTTCAGTCTGATTGCATTGTCAACTTTTTTTTTCATTTGGCAGTGGAAAATAAAGAGAGTCTTGTGAAAGTATCACAATCCTCTTAATGAGGCATTTGATATACAAGATGCTTTTTGCTTCGACAGCCTGTTCCGTAATACGCGAGTCGGTTCCGCGATGTTTTATATTCGTTTCACAATGATGTTGCCGTTACGTCGGCCAGCCAATCTGGGGCTTTGTATGTATCCAAGGTATCAACGTGGCTGTAAATTGTAAACGACGAAAGTGAGTGTTTGAGGAGGGACTGGATTATCGAGGACAGTGTAGTCAAGTGGAGTGTCAATCATACTGTTCAGCAACGTGCGTTGACTCAGCATGTCAGGTGTACTCACCACAACCGGATTGAGTGGATTGCTGAAGTCCTACTGAATTTCGCCATCTTGAATGATCCGAATGAGCTATATGGGATGGTTGTGTATATTTCATGGCTGAACATTTTATGGAAACCGCGTGGCACAATAATATCCTTTTTCTCAATGTTAGCCGGTTCAATGCCGTCGTGTTCAATGGTTTGATTTTTTAGTTGATATACTTCGTAGTTTATGAGTAGTTGTTCCTTTAAAAAGAAACGTCGTTTATAATTCCTTTTGTTATAAGAAGATTGAAAATCCACGAAATGTAGTTTTCGATTTTGTAGGGTTATGATAAGAGTTAGATATTTATCCACTCCTAATTTGTCCTGTGATGAATATTATTGATTATGCAGAGTCGATATTAAATTTACTTTGATGCAAGCACACAAGATATGGATCTCTTATTCAGAAACAATTTCACTAACCTTGGTCTGAAAAATAAACCCTTTATAACAAATGCCTTTTCCTCTTATATGTACTAAAGAAATCATAGAATCCTATTTACGGCAGCCCTAGTCAGAATTTTCGGGACTTTTGTCAATACCGTAAAGCTAATGAAATTTTGATATTCTTCCTTCTGATGATCAAGAAGGCCGAACTAAATTTCCGTCCAAAAGGCAAATTTTAGAAACAATGTTTGGGCAAAATGCAGAAAAAAACCTCCAATTGATGAGAGTTTGAAAAACGATAAATCAAAACAATCTTTGGAATTCATTTTTTTTTCGGTCATTAAAATCAACGACATCAAAAATAAATTTTTGGTCAAAATCTCACAAGTTTTTTTTAATGTTTTAAAATTCTGTATCTTATTCACCAAATGTCCGTCCGTCCGTCCGTCCGTCCAATAAGGCTCTTCCATGTTTTGTCTCGATTTCAACCAAACTTTCTGGATTTTTAGAGTCTTCCCTAAAAAATGTTTTAAACTATATTTGATCAATATTGATATTTTGGAATCATTCCTAAAAATGTTATCATAGCACTCCGGCTACTCAGTTTTAGTATATGTACTGCCGAAGCGAGTCACTCAAATCTAAAATCCTAGTTTTAAAAAATGCAATCATCCGTGACGTCAGCTAACGGACATTTTCGCCGCTACCAGAAACGACGAAGTCCAGTGTCAACACCAACGTCATCGGCTCATTGGTGAGTGAAATTCTCTGTTACCAACACGAGGCTGTTTTCGAGATAAATTAATTCTATAGACCGTCCCGGAGAAAAGTAGGTTTCATTTCTAAGCTCCTCTCATCAATATGATAATGTGTTTCATTATTACTGATATTTAAAGAGAAGCTTCCTGTTTAGACAACTGAATTTTCGCCACTCATGCACGTGATGGACCATCTGATACGTTGCCCTTCCCTTCTATATAAAGGCACTCACTGACCACAAACTTCAGTATGCAGTGGGCCTTTTGCTCGGAGCCGCAGATTACGGGCAAGCTTTAAAACATTTTACAATCTATGATTAGGAAGGTCACATGGCTTCGTGTCATGAGCATAGTTCACATTGCCTAGTGAACCTATGGTCTGCATTAACCTGTAACGCACGAGTCTCGACTCATGCACGACCTACAATTCCTCCTCCCTAATCCCCATTATAAAAAAAACTTTATCAAATAATTATTTGTTAAATTCTAGTGGGAGGTATAGATAAATAAAAGCCTTCGTGACAAGCTTTATTTAAAATATTTACAAATGTTTTGGAACATAGATTCACATTGCACAAGACCTTCAGGTCTAGTGAATCAATGACCAGCAAGATCACTTAGCTTTGTGCCGGGAGAATTAATTTGACCAACATTGGCTTTGTGCCGGGAGAATTAATTTGACCAACATTGACTTCCTCCTTCCTAATCACCACTATTAAAAAAGACCTTGTGTCAAATCCGACCTGGTGGGAAACATGGATAAATAATGGCTTTTGAGTTGAATAGCGACAGGAAGGTTCCTTTGACATGCTGTATAATTTGCATGGGTGGCATAACAGGATGTAAACCTATTTCCTAAAGTAAACAAGACGATGCTTCAACGGAAATGC
This sequence comes from Sepioteuthis lessoniana, assembly GCA_963585895.1. Classification (NCBI taxonomy): domain Eukaryota; kingdom Metazoa; phylum Mollusca; class Cephalopoda; order Myopsida; family Loliginidae; genus Sepioteuthis; species Sepioteuthis lessoniana. The sequence goes on from CAUZXS010002056.1 coordinate 26,385, forward strand.
GACGTAAGTTGTGTGGGTGGAATGCTAGACAGGAGGCATGTCAACGTGCAACTCGTAGAAGGGACATGTGACCACGAGGATTGCGTGGGCACCCGGAAAATTATATAAACCTGGAAAGATTTCGACCCAGGCAGAGCAAAACAGGAAGGCAGAGAGGTTTCACAGAAAAACCTCACTGTTGCCACTGTGTGTGTGTGTGTGTGTGTGTGTGTGTGTGTGTGTGTGTGTGTGTGTGTGTGTGTGTGTGTGTGTGTGTGTGTGTGTGTGTTAAAATTTATTCGTATTCTATATGGCCATGTAACATAAAAAAAACTCTTAAGAAACAACTGCACAAAACATGTGAGTATGGATTTGATATCAAATTGTAAACTATAAATAAATAAAACATATTTGATCACAAAATATTTGGTGAAAATCAATGAACATCTTAAAAGCCGTATGTAATATGGGTAAGTACAGCTAGTTTATTCTACTTGGCAGGTTCTGAAATGTCGTTTTTAGAAAAAAATGTTGATTAATGAAATGCAAAGTTTATCGAAACTTTTATGTTAAGAAGATATTTTACTTTGCATGTACAAAAGAACGCTTAAGATTTTTCTATTTAAACCCTTTTTTATCAGATGTTGTCAATGACATTTTAAATTTAAACAAACTTTGGCTTAGTATTTGATTAAATACCATTATATTTAAAAATTAAAATGTATATACTAAAAATAAGCTCTTTCAGTGTCTGTTAAACTCATTTTTAAAGATTCATCTGCTTTTAATAATAATTGCATATATAATTACATAGAAAAAGGACTATTTCATAATCATCATCATCATATCGCGCTGGTAGCACGGATATCCCTGACCCTCTCTCGCCACTCCTCCCTATCGTTCATCGCCCTAGTTAGGTCTTCAGGACAACATCCCGTATCCTCACATAGCTGCTGAATGTATGTTCGTGCTGGTCGTCCTGCTTTTGCACGGCCATGTGTGGGGGTCCATGAGAGTACATCACTTATGAGTTCGTCCCTGCTTCTCCAGCAGTGTCCTGCATATCTGGTTCGTCTAACTTGAATAGTTTTCGTGATAGGGGGCAGGTGGCCGTACAGTTGGTGTCTTGTGGGCTGTTGCCGCCAGGACTTGTTTAAGATTTCACGTAGCATTCTTGTGTAATTGCCATCTAGCTTCTTCTCCAGCCGTTTTGTTAGCGTCCATGTAGTGCAGCCATATAGCAGTATCGATGTGACCGCTGTCTGGAAGAAACTGCATTTCATTTTATCGGTTAGGTCTGATTTCCGTATAATCGATAGCCTATTGATAGCTGTCCATGCTTTCGTTAACCTCGTTTCGATGTCCTTTTCGGTTGATTCGACGCTGCTTCCTAGGTAAGTGAATTTGTCTAGAGTGGAGATGTCCCCCGTTTGATTATAGCACATACATTCCGTTTTGTGTGCATTAACATGCTTGCTGCTGCTCGTTCCAAACTATGCAGAAGTGTTTCGGCTTGGTCAGGTGTATTTGCCAGTATCGCTATGTCATCGGCGTAGTCGGCGTCGGTAATTGTTGTTGCGGGCTACCTTCTGCTTCTTTTCTTCGTCAGTTCGAAGCCATTCTCTCTGATTTTGTCAATCGATGTTCTAAGTACGTAGTCTAGACAAATGATAAAGAGGTACGGAGCCAGCGTGTCCCCTTGTAGTACTCCTGCTACAATGTCAAAGTATTCTGTGTCTCCATCCGGTGATCGTACTTTTACTTTAGTGTTTCTATAGAGAATCGTTATTGCCGCTACGGTTTCTTTAGGTATGCCGTACGCTAATTCCATTCACAAAGGAAAGATGGAACAAATCCTACTAGCGTACGGTATACCTAAAGAAACCGTAGCGGCAATAACGATTCTCTATAGAAACACTAAAGTAAAAGTACGATCACCAGATGTAGCAGGAGTACTACAAGGGGACACGCTGGCTCCGTACCTCTTTATCATTTGGCTAGACTACGTACTATTTCATAACTTGCTATAAGTCATGGAAGTGTAATAAAAAACCTATACCGGCCCATTTGTCACTGTTGCTTATTAAAAGAGTGCAAAAGCTACAGGAAATTTTCAGGGGCCCAAACAATATTAAACATTTTTTTAGTTCAGCAAATTGAAGAGAAATCCTTTAGTTAGTTCGATATGAGTCTTATCACTATGTATGCTAATTTGACAGCGAAAAATAAATTTATTTTGACATTTGATACCAATGAAATATGCATTTCATTAAGAGATATTCACTGCATCACTTTGATGGCTTCTTTGACTCTTGAACGTCAAACAATTGGTTAATTGGATCTACGTTTTTTTTTCTGTTTGAATGGGGTCGGAATATTGAACTCATGTCAAAAACTTTCTCTGTGTGTAACGAATTTGTCTACATGTAGATTTATATTTCTGCCAAGGATCAAAGTGTACCTATCCGGCTTTGATCCAAGTGGCCCGAACAACCAACCACTATACAATATGACTGGTCCCTGCTTAATAACAGGCATATTAGAGATAAATATGCGTTAACACTAAGAAACAAATTCGATGCACTAGAGGAGAAAAAAGAAACATATTTCGAATAACGAATATGAGAATTTCGTCGATGCCCACTCAGATGCAGCAGCAGAAGGCATAACAACTAAACAAAGAGCTAAACCTGCCGAGTCCCATAGGAGACATTAGCTGTTAGAAAAAGCGTGCAGACGTGAAAACTGCTTCCAAATGCAATTGGAATAACTCAACCAATATCAATGTCCTGAAACTTAAAATGGCACAAAATGAATTAACTAACATATACAAGGCTCATTAAATAAGTTTCCAGACTTTTTTCGTATGGTCACTTTTATTGATAGTACACACATGAAACTCTAGTCCCCTTCCAAGTAATCTTCTCCGGTTGCAATGCACTTGTTGTACCATTCCAACAACTTCTGGAAGGCCCCATAGAAGTTCTCTTGTGTGAGCGTGTCAATGACCTTCGTCACAGCCTCTTTCATCTCCTCAATTGTCTCATAACGACAGCCTCGGAGCTTAGGGAATAAGCAAAAGTCACAGGGAGCAAGGTCTGGACTATAGAGAGGCTGAGGAACTGTGTTGATGCCCATCTTGCTCAAATAGTCTGTGACAAGGATGAAGTTGTGGACTGGTGCATTGTCCTGGTGGCAATGTCACTGACCCGATTTGAAGAGTGCTGGCCTCTTCCGACGGAATCTCTTCCTGAACTCCCTTAAAACCTCAACATAGTAACCCTAACCCTAACCCTAATCTTTGGCAAATCAACTCTGGTGTATTGACTTCCTTACTCCTCCTACACCTCTCATTATCCCTCACAGACTCCCTGGCTTCATTGAATCTCTTATGCCACTCAAAAACTGATGCTCGATTCATGCAAGATGGTTCAAAAGCAGTCTGAAGCATTCCATAAGTTTCTGTGGCCTTTTTTCCAAGTTTAAAACAGAATTTTATTGCATATCGTTCTTCTAAAGTGTCCTCACGTCCAGATCGCATTTTTGAAATTCACCATCTGTGACAATCAGGCTTTAGTAGGGTGTATTGCAATTACTGCTGTAGCTGTTCATTTGAACCTAAAATCATAAAAATTGGTCAGTCATCTCATAAGATGTATAGCAATAACATACAGAATTTTCAAGAGTCTATGACAATTTTAAATGCCTGTACAAAAAAGTCTGGAAACCTATTGAAGGCACCTCATACCTAAAAAACCAACAGAATACATACAAAATCAGATCAATAAGATTAGAGACTCGGTTGAAGATAGACAATCTAGGATAGCATGACAAACGGTAAACGAAGTTAGCAGAAGGAAGAGTACTGTGAAAGCTAAACTGAAAGCTACCAGCCAAGAAGAACGAATACAACTACGGAAATAACATTTCGAGAATTTACTCTGAAACCCTCCAAAAGTTACACATGAACCAATCACGAGAATTATAAGTAAACAAGTAGACATCAAACTAGGACAGTATACGCAAGAAGAACTTGACTCAGTACTAAGAAAAATTAAAAATCGAAAAGCAGCAGGGCTTGATGAAATACTCCCAGAAGAAGACCAGGGAATTCGATGAGATACTGCTCCGACACTGTAATGCTGTATATAATGAAAACACAATAGGCAGATGAATGAATGGATGCATCCTCCCCTTCCCCAAGAAGAGCAGCCTTGGATTAGCCAAGAACTACCGAGGTATAACCCTTACATCCATCGCGGCTAAGATATAAAATGCTCTACTACGAAACCGCATAGAACCCAAAATTGAGAAGATACTTAGGAAGAACCAAAATGGCTTTCGGAGAAATAGGTCCACGACATCACAATTTTTGACTATCCGTCAAATTCTTGAAGGTGTACGTGCAAAATAAACCCAGAAGCAACAATATTATCTGTCGACTTTACCAAAGCCTTTGACTCCATACACAGAGAGAGGATGGAGCAAATACTACTGGTCTACGGCCTACCCAAAGAAACCGTTGCATCCATAATGGTGCTGTTTAGAAATACGAAAGTAAAAGTCCACTCTTCGGATGAAGACACAGACTACTGTGTACTGCAAGGAGACACATTAGCCCCATGCCTCTTTAATCATCTGTCTAGACCACGTGCTTAGAACATCAATTGATAAAATGAAAGACAACGGTTTCAAGCTGACAAAGAAAAGAACCAGAAGATACTCCGCACAAACAATTGCGGACGCGGACTACGCCGATGACATAGCACTTCTGGCAAATACACAACGCACACAAGACGGAATACATATGCTTTAATCAAATAGGCGACATCTCCACACAAAACGGTAGTTCTCTGAAACTAGTGAACAAGTTCACCTACCTAGGAAGCAGTGTCATCAACCGAGATTGACATCAGCACGCGACTAGCAAAGGCATTGACAGCCACCGATAGGCTATCGGTCATATGGAAGTCAGACCTGACCGATTAAATAAAACGCAGTTTTTTTCCAAGCAGCAGTCGTATCGATACTGCTGTATGGATGCACTACATGGACGCTATCTAAACGTATGGAGAAGAAGCTTGACGGCAATTACACAAGAATGCTGCAAGCAATATTAAACAAGTCCAGGAGGCAGCACCCCACAAAGCAGAAGCTGTACGGCCACTTACCACCCATTCACGAAAACTATCAAAGTCAGATGAACCAGACATGCGGGACACTGCTGGAGAAATAGGGACTAACTCATAAGTGACATACTCCTGTGGACCCCTTCACATAGACAAGCAAAGGCCGGACGACCATCAAAACCTATATACAACAGCTTTGTGCTGATACATGATGTAGCCTTGAAGACCTACCAGGAGCGATGGACGATATAGACGGATGGTGGGAGAAGGTCAGGGATATCCGTGCTGGCCACGCGACATGATAATGATGAAAGTAGGTATTCTGATGAGGAAAAAGAATTGGAAATTTACAGACTCGAACAGAGGAAAACAACACGCCTTTGTTACGTGGAGAGGAGAAAACTTTATTAAGGGATTATTGGATAGAAATAGGGTTACAGCAAAAGTAATATAGTAGTTGGAGTTATCGAACTTTCAACACTCCCACATACTCTCGTATAATTATTTTCTTTATATGTATATATATATGAGAGCACCGTATTAGTAGGCTTAGCTAAAGTCCGAATAAAAGTCCTTTGAATTTTTTTTTTTTTTTTTTTTGCTTGAGTTGGTGGTTTTGTCATTATGTCTGCGAGCATATCATGAGTACGACAGTAAATAATGTTTATACGACCTTTGTGCAATGCATCCCTGATGAAGTAGTATTTTATGTCTATATGTTTACACCTTTGTCGGTATACAGGGTTCCTGGAAAGTCCTATTGCACCCCGAATATTTTTACGGGATCGTATTCTTGTGGAGGGTCCATCTAATTTAACAGTTTTGTGAAGTATAGACCCTCCTGTGTAGCCTTTGTCAGGGCTATTGATTAGCTTTTCATATGGATAATGCAACGGAGGGTTGCTTCTTTGATTTCGAGTGGTATGAATTGGGGTAGTTCGTGGCTTCCCTATAGGTTCATGGTACATTACACATTGCTTTGTAACAGTTATCTATGGTGATTACGGCCAGGTCGTTTTCACCTTTGGCTTTTGTTACATAGTCCTCCAAGTGGCGAGGGACGTTCCATTCCGTCTTTTGGTATCTTCAAGAATGGCTATCCTCCTCGATATTAGTTTGATTGCTGACGCTGTTGATGAATTTAATCTGTCTGTATTTGAGGACTTTATTATTTTCATGGTAGTAGACTATATGTGCTGGGCTGCTTCTGTCGTATCCGATTAATATTCTTTTTTCGTATCTTAGATCTAATTTCTTTTTCGAGTGTTTGTCGGCATAAACCGAAAATATGCATTTTTGAAAGGTCAGGTTTCCTCCCTGTTACTGCTTAGTCGGGGTCTGCTTTAAGCGGTTGTTAAAGCATCTTTTTCGGACAACTGCAGACGTCATAATAGCATAGGTCCACAGAGTTCTTGGTTGACCGCTTTTTTTACGATCATGCACCTCACTATTTTGAATAGTGTTCGCCAATTTCTTTTGGCTGTTCCATTCTGATGGGGGCGAGTATGGCGCTGAGGTCGGTCCCTTGCTTTAAGTTATTTCTGCGGAGTTACGATTGGAAATCGTTTGACTGGAACTCTCAGCCATTGTCCTGTCTCAGTATTTTTATTTTGCTGTAGGGAGAAGAATACACAATAAATTTTTCAATGGCTAATGCAGCGTCACCTTTATTTTCGGTGCATTATACGAACGCAGCGGCGTAGAAATCATTGGTAAATGAAACAACGTATCTGTTTCCGTTTAAATCTGCTGGTTCTATGGGTCTGGCTAGGTCCGTGTGGACTAACTGCAATACGGATGTCGTTCGCGTGTCGGGCCGCTTGTTTCTACTTTGGGAGGGTTTTCCTTTGATGCAGATTTCGCAATTTCTGTTGCTGGTAACTTTTCCTTTGATTTTCATTCCATCAACCACGTCGGGTAATTTGACGTCGTCTTCGTAGTTGCAATAATTCAGTATTCTATGCCATCCTCGGTAACTGCCATCTGTATTCTTATTGTTCTTCGTGGTCATTTGGTAGAATAGTATTTTGTGTACGTATATTTTAAACTTTGTGCCGCTTTTATATCTGAGTTGGTTTTTATTTTCTTTAAAAAATAACTTTCGCTCCATTTGTAGTTGCGACTTTTACAGAAAATATGTCCTGCGGGTAGGGGGGATGAGTAGTGCCTTTTTGAGAATGACCGCCACCCGGTTTCCATCCACATCTAGTAGGCATACTTTGGCGTCTCCTCTTTTTAATGCTACTCGGCCATTTTGTGTTCCATCAGCTAGCTACATTTTATGGTTCTATTACTGGAATGTTTGGTCATAAATTTTAGCTTTTTTCGCGTCTCTAATGATGTGTGAGGTAGCTCCCGCGTCGACCATAAGTCTTGTGGGTATTGTTGTCTTTTTTGAGTAGTAGTCGTCTATTTTGAATGCGAGCGAGTTTTCTTCCACTTCTGCTACATTTTTCATTAGTGTCCCTACGTTTATATCAACAGGATTCTTTTTTGTAGGTGGTGCTTTTATAATAGCTGCACCATGGTTTTCGTCCTTTGTTGTAGTTGTTGGGACAGATTTTATTTAGATATCCTTTTCCACCACATGTAAAACATGAGACATCTCGTCCGTTGCGGCTCTCATTTTTCATAGTCTTTGAAAATGAGGAAGTTAACTTCATGATGTCGTTGCTACTAGAGTGGTCTCTGTGTTTTTGCGTTTCCACGAAACTGTGAAATTTGGTTTTGTATCCCGAGAACGTCAACTCTTCGTTGCTGTGAGTTATGCAGATGAAAAAAGGGTCGAAGTGTCTTGGCAAGCCTTTCAATATCATTGCAATCACCAGGAAATCGTCTACTACTTGTCCGGAATTTCCCAGGTCTGTTAAAATGTTTTTTGTAATTTTTACGTTGTTACTATCCTTTTGAGAGAAGTTAATTGGTTGTACAACAAGATAACTCACGGTTTTCCTTTTCTTGTGTAGTTTCCATGTGATATGTTGAGGGCTTTTCTTCTGTTATCTGCGGCTTCTCTCATTATTAATGACAAGTTTTTGTCATCTAGGAACTGTACAAGTTTTGCATAGGCTTCTTTGTCCCTCTCATCATTTCCATCGTCTCCGGTGAGGTTTACGCTTAAGGTAGCGTCTTTTTGGCCGAGTGACCGTAGATGGCTTAAGAACTTAGTTTCCCAAATTTCAAATCGTTCTTCATCTCCGTCGAATTGGAGTCTGTTCCAGAAACTTCCATTTTCAATTCTGGGCCTACGACCTATTAAAGTTGGCATTCCGCTGTGGAAAAAGGATTAGGAATTGACAGACTCGAACAGAGGAAAATAACACTCGTGTGTTGCGTAGAGAGGGGAAAAATTCATTTAGGGATTATGAGATAGAGAAGGGTAAAAAAGGGAGATAATAGTAGGAGTTATCGGACGTGTATTATACTCTTTCAATATTAAAGAAGGGAATGCGAAAACTTCATTATCTTCCCCTTGCTGGATACCTTAAAACCTATCTAATCTTTCGAAGACATTTTTATCGCCAGTTAACGTTGTGTCGCATTTAACATGATACTAGAGAATAGCATATAGCATGCAATTTTCTAAGCTTACTAGCTTACACACAGACATATTTAATTCCACATATACAACTAAGGAATACTTCTCAGAAACGTAAATCTCTCACAAACTTTCATATCTCAAAGGAACTTTACATATACTTTGTACCATAAAGACATTTCTACATAAATGGCTTCATTTATTCCTTTTGTATTCTTTCTATTTGGTTTGCTCAAGCAATAAAATGCTGACATTATTTGTAAATAATTGTTCATATTTTATTCTTTACAGGAAGCAACACTTCTCCAACTAATATTCCTCTAAATATAATCTTCCTAACCCTTAGTCGTTTTTTCGCTTTTGGATGGGAAGCAGCCAAAAATCCGTCTGATCCTAGAGAACTCCGAACATAAGGCAGCATAAAAAAAAGCATTGCGTTCTTGTACACACATAATCGAGTAGGTTCTCCACGTTAAATTGACCATGCATTACATTCAACCCACATAAAAGATTCTTAGATAAATGATAAGTGCACTATCTGTACGCATGAAAATTCCATGTTTTTTGTTTAAACAAGATCAAAAAGTTTCAAAGAGATAGGATCTAACATAATAAAATGGAAAAATAGGAAAAACAGTCGTACAAATATATAAGTATGTGAATGATTGTTTGAACTTTGGTAACTTTTTTAGTTATACATTTAAATTTCCACTGATACAAATACTAAATTCTGTACCAGGCAAAAATGCCAGAAACGACGCTTTAATCCTCGATAGAACGAAAAGAGAGATGCTACACTTTCATCTCAGCAAGTTTGGTTTGGTTAGGTTTTATGGCATATCAACCTTTGTAGGTTATTTAATGCCAAATCCTGTTTATACATGTCTATTAAATAGATATGATTTATAAATACATTTTGTTGATAACGTTGTTAAACGAGTGTAAGCTCATTTATTTGCACACAGTTAAATGGTTTCAAGTACTGTTATGTATCACTAACGATTCAATTAAACATCAGTCATTTGTTTTCACATGTTTTATATGCAAGTTTGATTACACCCTGTAGTAGTTATTAGCGGAACTTTTTGGTAAACAAGGGAGGTAATTCCACAGATGATTTTTTAATATTCGTATTGTAGGTTTTCCTTCATTTGATTAGTTGTTAAAAGAGCCTAAATTTATTAATTGATTTGTCTGACTTTTTGATTACTCGATAATACCCTATCAGGATTCAGATATTGTTTATGCAATTCTTTTAACAAATAAGATATCACTCTAAGAGAAAATTTGTGCCCCTGGAATGTAGTGCTGAATAATAAACCATACCGACATTTTCAGGTAACATTGGGAAACTTTCTTTTCAGTTTCTTTTAGGGCTAAATTTAGGGGACTTGACTTTTATGTAACTATATCATGCCGCAAGTAGAAAGTTACTATATTTTATATGCCACATTATCTATATAATTACACTGGTTTACAAAGAAATTGAGGCAAGCACAAAAATACCCGTTTTTACCTAATTTGAGGGTGATGAATTCAAATTTGAAATCCGTTTTTACTCATTACCTCTTGTTTTTTAGATATGCATAGTGTGCATTTTGTGCATATACGGTACATAAATGCGCATATGAATTCAGGGTTAATTCTAATATTGTGAGACTTATGGCTTATTTTTTAGTTATAATGCACTAAATATAAGTGATAACATTACATTATATATATATATATAGTTATATATATAGTTATATATCAAGACGGATTTTGACAGTTAAGGCAGCAGGTCTCAATCCACACTCTGGCAGTCATTGGAAGAGGTTGTCTCGCAGGCGGCGCAGGAGGTTGGTGTCCCTCAACTATTGTGTTACACATTTTTGGGTAACTAAATATTAGTATTACATTTTCAAGTGCACATTTAGTTTTCAACTTTTCAGTCCTGATGGTTTGGAGAGAGCCGCGAAACCACGCAGATGATTGTTATTTTTGTTTAATTAATATAACTGGTTTCAATGCATCTTCTAGGAAAAAGATCAAATATCCCAACCTTTGATCTGCTATGAGACCCGTTCCCCATTCAGATGATCTTCCTGTACCCACACCTCCAGTAAATAAGGATCTTCTTTCCTCATCAGATGAAGAAATGCCTTCAAGGGAGGATTCTGCCGAGTCAATATCTTTGGAAGATATTGAGTCTACATATTCAGGAACAAGTGGCAATGAGCCACACTGGATCACGCAAGAAGACCTGAATGATCTTGCTCGTGATTTGTATCTGTCAAAACAGCAGTCAGAGCTCTTGGCTTCTCGGCTTAAACAGTGGAACCTAGTCCAGGAAGATGTAAGGATCACCAGTTTCAGGAATCGGAACAAAGACCTTGCTTCCTTTTTCAACATGGAAAACAAGTTGTGCTACTGCACAAACATACCTGGCTTGTTTACGCCCCTTGGTTTGCCACATAATCCTTCAGACTGGCGTCTTTTCATAAACTCTTCCATGCGAAGTCTCAAGGGTGTTCTTCTGCACAACGGGAATAAATACCCCAGCATTCCCATTGCACACTCTGTCCATCTAAAGGAGCCCTATGACAACATGGAGCTTCTTTTAGAAGCTATTAAGTACAGCGAGTACCAATGGATTCTGTGTGGGGACATCAAGGTCATCGGTCTTCTTATGGGTATGCAAGCGGGCTTCACAAAGTACTGTTGTTTTCTCTGTCTCTGGGATAGTCAAGCTGTATCCCAGCATTACAAGCAGAAAGACTGGGGGTCTAGAAGCATTTTTGTTCCTGGCGAACACAGCCTCAAGGAGAATCCTCTGGTGGACATGAATAAGGTGCTTCTTCCTCCTCTTCACATCAAGCTTGGTTTGATGAAGAATTTCGTGAAGGCGTTGCACAAAAATGGTTCTGCCTTCCAACACTTGTCTGCTATGTTCCCAGGTCTTAGTGCTGCTAAGCTCAAAGAGGGCATCTTTGTCGGACCTCAGATCCGAGAAGTGCTGAAGGATACTGATTTTAAGGAGCTTCTTAACTTAAAGGAATTGAGAGCATGGGAAACATTCAAGTCAGTCTGTAGTGGCTTCCTTGGTAACACACGCGTACCAGTTTACCAAGCCTGTATTGAGAAGTTGCTAAAGTCTTACGATGATATGGGGTGCCGAATGTCACTCAAGATTCATTTTCTCCATTCCCACCTCAATTTCTTCCCGCCAAACCTTGGAGCAGTGAGTGATGAGCATGGAGAAAGATTCCACCAAGACATTACGAAGATGGAGAGCAACTCTCAACGCAAATGGAACCCCGGCATGATGGGAGACTTCTGCTGGATGCTCTTACGTGACATCCCGGAGGCAAAATACACCAGATCTTCTAAGAAAACACAATTTTGACTGTCTGTGGTACTATGAATTGTGTAATTGTGTCATCCAATCAGTGTTTTTAATCTATCCTCTTTTATCTGTTATAAGCTGTTGTCACTCTTGAAATATGCCCATATATTCTCTGTTCATACTAAAATGAGACTATTTAAAAGCCAGCAAACTAGAGGTAATAGGGCAAAACTATTTATAAATTCAAATTCAGCCCACCCAAATGAACAAAAAACACCCCTCCCCATTCTTGTCTCAGACCAAAAATTTATTTTTGTAAACCAGTGATATGTATGCCAAGAACTTAATCATCGAAAAACTACAAACAAAACAAAGATATTTTTGCTCAAGGAAAGTGGAAGAAAAGTGTCGATTCGGTTTCGGTTTCTTTGTTTAATGGCATATCAACTCTTTTTAGGTTATTTAATGCCAAGCCATTCTCCTAGAAGAACAGTAGTGGTACTATTTGACCCATAGCAGGGAGGATAAGGGGGTTCATATATTTCCCAAGGTTATTTGTCCGAAAGTGAACGTAATAGCACGACTGGAGTACGAACTCGCGTACTACGATTCCGCAGTCCATCGCTTTAACCATTACACCACGACTCATTTTGCCAAAAGAACACTTAATAAACAGGGGGGTGTATTGGCTAATGTGATGGACTACAGCCTCGAGCAAGCGATTTCGAACTTCAGTCACTCTATTACATTCATTTCGGAATAATAGCCATAAGAAAGGCATGAAATCCCTTATCCCATAGCTTTGAGTTAAATAGTATCACCACTGTTCTTTTGCAAAGATGTCTTTGGCATTAAATAACCCACGAAGGTTGTTATAACAGTAAACGAAGAAACTATACAAAGTAACCAGTAAACACAATATTTTATCGTGTGCCTTCTACTTTCATCCTTAATAATGGCAATGTATTGATAGCAGTGTCAGCTAAACAATTTATTGGGTGAACGAGAAAAACAATTTATATAAAAAAAAGTTACAGCTAAAAGTCGTTGCTTACAGGCTTAATAAAAGAAGGTTGTATTTTTTAGTAGAATATAAAACAGACTAAAATGACGATGTAGATACTTGCTTTCTCACGAGGTGTTATGGGTGCTTGGCCAGAGCCAAGTCAAACAGGACCGATACATTTTAAGGCTGAGATGAAAGAAAAGAGTTTTTTTCTAATGTGTCTTCTTTGATTTCTGAATTTTTAAACGGAAACTAAGTAAATATCGTTAAGATCATTCTCGGTGAATAAGGACAGATGATCATATATCTTTATTTATTTTATTTTATTTTCCATTTATTTTATTTCATTTTTCCCAATCCCCACGCATACAAACATCCTAAATTACTATGATCCCCTTTTATGGATAAAGTTCAAACATTTTTATATGTGTACAAATGAACACCATAAAAATGTTTGAGCTTGCTACGAATGACCCTGCACAAATTTATTTTTGTTTTTTTATAATTAGGAATAAATAGTCATTTCAGAATTTTCCCCAATAATGTTTTGTTCTTGCTTCACTTGTCTCTGAAAGTCTAAAAATTACACACAATCGTTTCATATTCAGACTTTTTAACCTGATTTGCAGTAAGAAATTA
>CAUZXS010002056.1:42500-62500 GCA_963585895.1 Sepioteuthis lessoniana
TACATTGGTACCAATGTCTTAGGAAAGGTAAGCGTAAGATTTCTTCTTTTTCGCCCTTTGACTCTTGTCAAGTCATTCATGAAAAATAAAAATTCAAATCAGGTTTAGAATAACTAAAAATATTAAAACGGCGAGAGGCAGACATTTTTGTTATTATAAAAATTGGATTTTGTGGGTCGTCATACGCGAATGCAAATTGATTATTAATCTGCATTTGTTTTTCAATCTGGGAATCGGTTAATGCCATCGGATTTGAGTCTTGTTTTCTCCAATTTCACTATTTATTCAAGGATTATTTAGTACGTAATCTTAGCCCGACCCACATAAAAAAAAAACCTCACTTTTTGTACTTCTAATTCAAATATACTTTTTTCTACTTTGATTAAAATGGCAAAATGCGTCAAATTCTGTTTAGATCAACTGTCACGGCGAAATCTATTACCATTATTCAGACTTGCCATTATGTGTAAGTCTTCAAACTGATTATTAGTATTTAATCAATTCTTCGATATTTAAATTTGATTAATAGCCAATTAAAACGAATGAATTTGTTTCGCGCCTGAATTTCTAAAAGTCAATAAATAGAATCAGAAAAATCTGTTATTGACTGATGTCAAATGATTTTGAAAAAGCAACGAACAAATTTTCAATTCAGTTATGATAAACGGAAATAACAGAAATTAAGAAATGAGGCATTAACTTTTTAACTTGAAAAATTTCTCGTTTAATTCTTTATTTATCTATTTGTTTCTTTATTTTAGTAATATTCTCGAGCAAAAAAACTTCAATAATAAATTAAGTTTTTATTCGGTCTTTAGAATTTCTAGTGCTACTCCCATATCTACCCATTTTTCTCCTATCGATTATTTTTTTTAACTTAAGTTTTTGAACGTCTCTACGATTAGTTTATATCTCGCTTATTTACTTCAGTGTTAATCTGAACAAATTTTCTTTTCTCCTATAAACACAATTACAAAGGCGATTTTGATTCGGCTTTTTAAAAAGTATTTAACTTGTATTTGTGTCTTTATTTTTACATATTTCTATAGGAGGAATTATCTTCCTCTTCTTTGGCTGGTAAAGTCACTCTCCGTCAAAAACCGTTAAATTTTCTAATTCTTGCAAACTTAATCGATTACCAAATCATTATGCGTATTAGAGAAAAGAAGTTGCCAGGTTCTGCTGTATTTAATAAGTCGATTCCATTGCTCTGAATGTTGTGATTGTACACTTACACACCTCTCCAAATAATCTATTGAATCTCCTTTGCATTTGTGACTGGCAAATGAATAACTTGGAGAAGCAACCAATCTTTCAATCGTTGTTTCTTTTAATTTTATTTTTGTCATTAATATTGAGATGCAACAAAAATGGTTGAGACGAAGGGTTAATTTCTAACGTCCCCTTCCCAATACTGAATGAACATTTTCTTATGAAAAGCGTCAATTAACACTCTGAATTTTAAAAGTTTTTTCCAAAATATGAAAATTTAGCCATTTCTATAACAAGGAATTCAATTATTGTTATAATGAATGTAAAAACTTAACTGATACGACGAAAAGCAACCAAAGATCTTTTCATCAATATTTCAGTAATTGCGACGAGTGTACATAAAAAATTGAACTTATGTGTTTAAATTTAAGAATAACTGTCTGTAAAAAAATTCTATTGTTAACATACTAGTTTATTCATTCTACTGTATCTTATTGTAAATTAATCATTCAAAAAAGTGTGTGAATAAAGTCTGATTTTTATTTAGATTTACGCTTATCACTAACGACGAAATTCAAACTTAATCTTATAATTCGAATTCAGACACCTTATTTATTAAAGATGGAAGCTTAATAATGGATATTTCGTCATTGTGTACTTTTGCAGTGAATAACACAGTTGTGACTGTCATTTGAACTGCTATTGTTCATAATGCACCTGTAACGCAAAATCAAATTATGTGCGTTTGACCGAATTCCAGAGGGCAACGCACATCATGGAGACGCAAAGTTTTGTTGTGGCTTCCGGACTGATGCAGCCAATTAACAATACTACTGACTTCATCTACATCGGCTGTTGAATAGGTGTCCGAATAAAAGAAGTTATCGTATAGATTTAGTCTTATCCAGTGGTTTCTCCAGTTCAAAGCGGTAGAACTGGACAAGTGTGAGTCACCATGGGTTACGGTTGCTATTGCAGAAGTCACATGATTTTTATGATGTCAGGATGACACATGGAAACATTTCGAAACAAATTCGTAATTGATGTTTGAGAAATGGTCGTTTGTTAAAACAAAAATGGAGTTATGTGTATCAAAACTTATAAAGTATTTTAGAATAGAAAACTGTGTGACTGTAAACGTTATAACCTAATTATTTTATGATCTATCCGTTGAAATATTAAGTTAGTGCTTTATTTATTTATTTACCTTATAGATTTTTAAGCTTAGCTACATCTAAAAAAAATAAATGAAATAAAGAGACGGAATTGTGAAATCGCCAAGAAGTTAAATTAACAAGTTTTTGATGAACATCAAAGTTTCTCTAGACAATGTTTGCAAAATAAAAACATGATTCTGTTTATAATGATATCACTAAAAATGTATTGAGAAAATCAATAAAATTAAAACTTAAATCGAAAATCTTAATCGATTTTTTTTTTCAATTTAATTCGTTTGTATTAGAATAATGAAATATTTTTTTTAACTTAATTTACCTGTAATTGTCTTCAATCGGCATTTGTATACGAGGGTGGACGGAAAAGTTTATATGATGACGTCATATCTGCGGTTGATGGCTCTTTTGACCAATGAGATCCAAGCACTGGAACACCGATGAAAGAAGTGTGTGGACTGCAAGCAGGACTATATTGAAATATAAACCTCATTTGGTCTTATTCCATGAGAATATCTGGGTCAGCCTAGAACGTTTTCGAACGACTTTCATTCATTTAATTACAATTCAAGTCGAGAGATGCGATTCATAATTGAAAATAATCCACCAGTCACATAAATTCATGAGTCAACAGAATAGACAACATAAAACAATAAATTGCATTTCTTCAGCGTTTTTTGTTTTTTTTTTGCAATTCCCTTTTTCAAAACAAATTGGAGGGACATAAGACGCAGATTAGGAAATAAATCTGAACGAATGCTTAGTTAGAAAGGAGCTTTAATTATTTGTTGTTCGCCTCTTTCTACCTCGGCCGAGTTGCTATTAACCCTAACATTGTAGACTTAAGAATTCTTTTTAGTTTAAAAGAACTTACAAATAATGAAGTACGACGCAATGAACATTCAATCAAGAATTACTTTAATGACACACAAAACACATAGATAAAATTGCTTAATTATAATGGGAAACATCGCGTCTTTGAAATTTATTTCTCATTATCGTAGTACAAATTGAAAATATAACAATAGGTAATTGCCTAAGTTTTAGGAATGATTCGGACGAGTATCCATGCAGTTGTTTGATCATAGTCTTTCTTAACTGTAAAAACATTTGGTCATCAAGAAGTTTTAAATAAAATCGTTACAACTCATGGATCCGAAGGGCAAAATTCAACCGCAATTCTTTTCTTTTATATCGACAACAAAAATGAGAAATTTAGTCCAAATAATTTGTGATATAATCGCAATGCTTATACAATGGAATCTCGACTTACGAAAACCCCATTATACGAAAAATTCAGAATATGAAACGAGCTTCGAAGAAATTTCCGTCCCATTTAACGAAAAAATATTCAAGATACGAAAATCGAAAATGCCAGACACGAAATGTGAAATATCATTATTCATAACAACATTTACTCTTATTTTTCATTGATTTTATTATTAACGAACATTTTACTTCGGGTGGATGTAATATTTACACTTTATACGACTGCTTTGGTGGGGGGCTTGAGCGAATTACGCGCCATTTAGAGGGTAAAACTTGTACCATAAAATGAAAATTCCGAGATGCGAAATCCCTTCCAGAACGAATTAATTTCGTATCTCGAGGTATCACTGTCTATACTACCCCCACACACACACACTCTCTCTCTCTCTCTCTCTCTCTCTCTCTCTCTCTCTCTCTCTCTCTCTCTCTCATGTCGTGAGAGTATAATTTCCATAAAAAAGAACAGGATTATTTATGCCATGATCGGCATTTCTGCCTAAGGTAAGTGTGTAGTATTGGTACCCGTCAAAATCACACGATTAATTAAAAAAAAACTATAAGATATAAAATATACACATAAAAACATAAATTCAAAGGTTATAAAATATAATTATTCCAAAAAAATATAAAATAAAAGAAGTAAAAACGGATCTGTATCGAGATGATTTAAAGTTGTTTAATTTAGATCCCTTTTCAAATATATTTAGATTTCCACGCGTACATACATTGCAATCTGTTCCGGGTCACAGCGCACATATACTATAATTTCATCCTAGCGTAATTTAAGGACAGATAAGCCAGCAGAAAGAGTTACTATATATATATATATATATATATATATATATATATATATATATATATATATATATATATATATATATATATATATATATATATTCTTAAACCCCAACCGTTATCATCGCCAGCAACAAATCATTTTTCATCCAGTTGCATGAAAGTCAACATGAAATCTGTGAAAAATGGGGAAATCTGAAATGGCTTAAAACAGTTGGTAGAATGCATAAATCTATAAGGGAATTAAGCTATATTAACAGAAAATAAAGAAAACAGGCAAAGACATGAAACAAGTAAAAATATTCTACAAAGATATTTAAAACGTCGGAAAAATCGGTATTTTATCTGCCTTTCTCCTATCTAAAGAGTTGAATTATTCGAAACATTCTTTTCTTCTCAAATGGGACAAAAGAAAAAAATGGCCGACGAAGAAAATTGATTGTTTCCCAGTAAAACAAAAACTATGAAAATAAACAAGTTTCACTTTGACTTAATTTTATTACGAATAGACATAAGAAAACTTATGGTAAAAGAAATTATCCAGAACAACAATTATAGATTTTTAACAAGTTATACCTATCCTATCGTGGCGCTTTTGGCGTAATGGTTATCGTATGAAGTGGACACGGCGACCCGAGGTCAAAAACCTGAACGATGCTGTTTGCATTTCACACAGCGCTAATATCTATGGAAAAGGCATGAATCCAACTATTCTCTCTCCAGCTATGGGTAAATAGTAAGGCACATTGGGCTCTTTAATTTTTGTATGGCAACCAATCTAGAATAAGGAAAACTCTGAATTCAAACCAAGTGTAGACCTAGAGAGGGATATGCTTCATCAGGTTATTCTGTCCCAAGACATGTGACATGTGTAGCGCTCCAACGACCAACCTATATATATATATATATATATATATATCCTAACAGTCTGTATAAAACTGTCAAACCCCGGATCTAAATTCTAATGATGGTACCCTTCGTTTGTGGTTTGGCTAATTTTGTTTAATGACTTACAATTTCATTTGACAGGGAAAGAAAAGATTAGGAGGAGAATTTGAAGAATTTGGGGTGCCGATATAAATAGCGAAACAGAATTTGAATGAGGGACATTTACACACGCATGTATACATATTACCGAGAAATTTCTTATTTCATTTCGTCATTACCATATTCAAATGAGTTATGTCTTAATAGCTCAGTCTGTCTGTCTGTCTGTCTGTCTCTCTCTCTCTATATATATATATATATATATATAGTGTATGTATGTGTCTTATATCAAATTATTTTCCATTCCAACCAAATATGAATTTTTCACATCTTTTCGACAGCTTTACACACCAATCAACAAGAATTGAGACATTAGCGACCGCTTTTTCAAAGGAATTTCATCGATGATTTAAACATTTCATATGAATATAGATGTTTACTATTATTTTTATTCTGATAAAGGTTCAAATTCGTTTCCCTTATGAGACCAATTTATTGTCTATCGCTTTCTACTAAGCACTCTACGCGATATTTAAACCAAAGTATCTTAACTAATTGCAATGAATATTTTTATTTATTCCACTCGTTATTATAGTCACGCAATGAAGACCTGGTATAATTACTGATAGCACCACTCGAATCAAGAACGTCAGTAAATGCTAATAATGACCAATAATTACACGTAGGATAATATTCGCATCGGTGTCACAAATACTGTAATTATCTGTAAAAGTAAATGTTTCTCCAAATATTTTGCAGCTGGAGTTGGATATTTTATGTGAAAAGTCTTAACCATTTAACAGTAGTTAAGACTTTTAACTGACTCTTCAGCATGACCTCTCCTTCAAACATCGTCTGTAATAAAATCATCGGGGAAAAAATCAAAGAGAAAACTCGGCATTTTAGCTTGGTAAAAATGTCACAATTTATGGTGGCTGGTTAGGGATAGGCTTAAGTTTTGCAGAGAAATATGTTTTAATTCGAGTGAGACGTAAGGGATGAATCGAGTAAACACTTTTTCAAGGTGTTTTTTTTTTCCCTGAAAAGGACAATGTGTATGAGTTCATGCTAATATTTATAACAGTTTTTAATATTTGCTTTTAACCAGGTTACAATGAAACGCGTTTACTCACTGTACAGAATAACAAATAAATTTTCTGCTTCAATAAACAGTTATTCTTGCAATTGGTTTCTATGAGTCAAACAATAATTATAATGGTTGTCAGATGGCCAGATATTACCATAGTACCAAAGCAGAAATCAAAGTTTCCATAGAGACCAGTCTGTTGTGAAACGGAGTCTCGTTTTCAGCATAATCAGCATGAAAGTTTTCAGTTATTCAAACAGAAATCCAACTTTTGAGACAAAGAACGACTTTTAATTACTCGATAAATTTAATTAAAAATGTATGATTTTTTTTCAATAACACATACTCATTTACTAACCTTTGCTTCAAATTACCTCATCTGGCGGTGGTAGATTGACACATCACCGATGACTTCTCGTTCTAATAATCTCACAGTTCAGTGAATATCAATTCTCAAGCCTCAAAATAGGCGCATTTGACGTATTTAAATAATGAGTTTGAATAGATTGCCCCAGTTACATTGACATGTAACTGGGGCAATCCAGAAAAATAATTTGTTAAAATGTTTAACTGTTTTGTTATAAATTCTATACACTCACACATTTCATTTTATATGTTACTCATTATGAGTATATATTGTGGGTTTCACAAATCGAAAATGTAATAAAATAGATGGAACAGTGTAGGAAATTTTGATATGCCAATCTTCCGAGAGAGAAAGGACTATTTTGTCTTGAATATCGACATTCAAAATCCTAAGTCGAACACCAACCCATGATTAATGTTCTTTTTCTATACTCACAGCCAAAATATACTTGAAATAACGCGTATCATTTGAAATAATTCAAAATAGAAATAAAAATGATTCGATTTTGAAGAATTACTTTCGTCAATTTTCTTATAGCATTTTTATTTGAATCTCGTTGGTCAAAGCTGGTTGACTTTTTTTGAATACATTCATCAGTTTTTTAACTTCTTACACCTGTTCATTGTTTTTTGTTTTGTTTTTTTTTTTGTTTTCGAATTTTTTCTTTGGTATAAATTTCAACATTAGCTTGAAAGAATTGAGCAAATGATTACGATGAAATGGCGTTCTATTTAAAAGGACAGATGTTTAATTACACATTTCATTCCAATAATTGTGCTGTGTAATAAGGCTAAAAAATTATGAAATAAATTTGGATGATTATGTTAATTAGAGCAACATAACCACTTTATATTCTCTTCCTCCTCCTCTTCCTCCTCCCTCAATATCATATCTATGTAGTAAGCTTAGTTCAGTACGTCATGTTTTCAAGTGAGAACTTGCCTAACCCCCATTAGAAATTCTTGCTTTAAACCTGCGAACAGGGCAATTATCAGGAAGTTAGCTATTTATCTCGATCATTTATTAACCATAGTTGACAATGACGCCAAGTCACATAAGTGATTACTCCAGCAAAGATGGAATCCACTCAATCAGCAATCGTTTATCAGATGGATTTACTGATTATTACTCTACGGTAGGCGCTCAGTCCCATCTTTTCGAACAGTTTCATGAAAAACAAATGTATTTTTATTCTGGATATTTTCCTAAATCGAACTCATTTTTATTATATCTTTTTACATCCAAAATAAAAAAGTTTTCATTTCTCTTTTTAGCTGTATTGTATTTTCCGAAAATTATAAGTATAACTTAAGAATTGCTGGCTGGAAAACGGTTTGAACTCGCATACATAATTACCCTCGACTTTCCCGGACAAAGTTTGGAAATATCTTGAAAATAAAACAATTTTCAAAAGATGAATCTGTCCATTAGCATTAAAGAAATTTTGAGAGAAAAAACTTTTTCCACGTATTTGTTTATTTGATTTCAAATGAATGAAATTTGGATCTGAAATAGACCAAAAAATATGCAATTCTATCACTCTTTTCACTGAAAGTGGCAGTCGGAAATCGTCTTTTTAATAGTAGTCTAGTTTTTATTTATTATTTGACTAATTTTTACGTCTGATGTTTTTGTTAGAGCGTCATTTTTCTGATATTTCTCGTCCTCTATAAAACCTAAATGTGCCACAACGATTGTAGGCAAAGGAATATGTTTATCAGCTTTTCACTACTTTTACTTGTGGTAGATATTGTATTATGCAATAACACTAAATAAGATTGTTTCAAGGGATCACTCTAGTAACATTTTAACAGCAATTTCCTTTGAAAATGTTACCAGTGAGAAATCCTCAGAAAAAAACACTGTAACCATTGTTTGTATTTATGGCGATTGTTAGAGGATCAATTGATACATTCATCTCTCTCTCTCTCTCTCTCTCTCTCTCTCTCTCTCTCTCTATCTATCTCTCTCTCTCTCTCTGTGCATATGTAATATTTGTTAATACACACACACACACACACACACACACACACACACACACACACACACACACACACACACAGACTGTTTTATTTAATATTTCATGTTTGTCTTTGTATAAATACTTACTATGCATAATGCACTAATCATCATTTATGAGGTTTTGTTTTGATTCTGTTAATTGACACTTAAATTTCATTTATATTTGAGCAAACGCGTTTTTACAACAAAAAGTCTGACAACAATTCTTCATAATTGATATGACATTTTTTTTACTTTCTTTCTCTTCATGTTGAAAGCAATGGTGGATCTGACATCATTGAAGTATTGACCACACTGATAGTTCAATGTTTGCTGACTCTTTATCGTTTAACATAACATGGCTTACGCCGTTTCAGGAACGGCTATTTGCATCATATTCAAGTCTCTCTTCTCCTTAAAAAATGTCCTGGATTTAATTCACGAGCGCCTCATGAAAAATTATTTCATTTTTTTGTTTGCCTTTTTTTTTTTTTTTCCTTTCAAGGTGTCTGATATAAAGCAACGTCGTAAATGAACACGACTTTTAAAGTTTGACAAAATCTATAACTGATTTTTTATAGCGGCGCATCTGATTGAAATGTAATTTTCTTGGGGGGGTACTATCAGAACTTCCGGATGATAAAGCATGAACTTTTGTCATTTGAAGGTTTATTTTAAGACAGAATAATTTAATATCGTTGTTATTTCACAGAAAAATTTACTTCAGTTTCAATCATGAGAGGTAAAATTTCATTCAGTTTTTCTTAAGTCTCTCCATGAAGTCACTAAAAGTTGGATATCTTTTCTAATTAAAGGTAAAAAGCCAAAATGAAATATTTTTCTTTCATTAAGGAATTATTTCCTGATGGAATATTTTCAAGTTTGAATAAACCTGATTCTATCGATGAATAGAGTCCAAGAAATTTGAGTTTGCGTTTCACTGATGCCATTATAATAATAAACTAATTACTTGACACCAAAAGAATTCGATGCTGACTTTTGCCTTTGTCTTTGAGAAGTCGAGCAGGAATTCAATGACGTCATCGGAAATGGTAGGATATTTCAAAGAAATTTATTGCCGTGTTTATTTCATACAAAATGAGATTTTCTTTCCTCCGAGTGGAAGTTGCCAATAATAGATAAGCGTGGGTGAAAGCATAGAAATATTGAACTGTAAAAATTGGGTAGTAGTTTCCAATCTGTAAACACTTATCTGGCGTAAATAAGGAGAATCAATAAATTCGCAGTGAGTTGGGGTGGAATTCGGAGGGGGGATGTCGGCTGTCTATAAAATGTCAGCAAATATTTATGGAATTTCCCATTAGTAGATTAGCCAATGAAAGTTGACTAAAATGGAAGCAGTAGATTATCCAATCAGACGCCACTAAGTGACATATAAACAATGGCAAATTAACAGACTACTGACTTAATGCAGCCTTGTTACTTAGGAGTATCTTGTATCGCTCAACAAGAAACAAGATGGCTACCCGAATTCCAACAAGTAGGGTTTTATGAAAAGTCGTAGATTGTTTCGGTTTGGATTTGTCAGTGAAAGTCAGCAAAAGAAGTGTCTCTCTAGGAATCGAGGCAGACAAAATTACAAATTTAGTCGAAAGAACGGTGAAAAATGAATCTCTCTCTCTCTCTCTCTCTCTCTCTCTCTCTCTCTCTCTCTCTCTCTCTCTCAATCTCTCTCTCTCTCTCTTGAATAAAAAAGGAAGGTACCAGCAAACTCCCAAAATTTTGATTTGTTTTCCTTAAACTGAAAATCTATCGCCTCGCTGATACAGCATTTCTGATAAATATTCTTAAAGCAACAAAGAAACTGGAAATTGACACCAAATTCCAATAATTCGTACCTTTCAACAAGAGAAATAATTTCCCTCAATCTGTTCAATTGATCCAATTCAACATGCAATTGTTTTCTTGAGTTTCTTTTCTGGATCGATCACCTCAAATAACTTCAGTTTAACGTCACATTCCACTTGAAATAATTGTTTTAGGAATGTTTTTCTTGATCAACTTATCAAAATAGATCATATCAAATGATTCAACTGCTTTTTACTGCCAGGAAACATAGAATAAACCCAAAGCACAAAATATTTCAAGATTTTTAATCAAAATTGTCTTTTAAGAATCATTTGGTTGGTTAGTTGATAAATCATTTTCAAAGATATTTTTTTGTGCGACAATAATGTTTTCAGGGATCAGAATTGATGAAAATTTTGGGTGATACCCATGTCCTTAAGTGATTTTTTTATAGATTTGATTGATTTTAATGGCATGTCCGTCAAGAGTTATTCTATGCCTAGAGGTTAGGGAATTTTGTTCATTGTACGTTTATATCTACATTTCTGTGTAGTTGTTGTTTCTTACGGGGTGATTTTGTTTTGCACTCGTATATCAAATACGAATAATTTTAAACCGATCTATTTGACCCCTAGATGAGATCCTAACAGATCTTTTCGACCCCTAGATGAGACCCTAACAGATCTATTTGAACCTGAGATGGGACCCTAACAGTTACTACTATTCCAGGTTAGTTTACAAAGTTGAACTGAATTTTTCAGAACACAAGAAATTTCTGAAGACATTTTGCTAAGCTTTACATTAACAATACGAATTGCATTCATATGTTGGCTAAAGTCAAACATAATAGTCATATTAATAACTCTGTGTGTATTTAATGTGATCAATAATTCATTTATCTTATCGAGAAAATCTTAACAAGAAACAAATAAATTCTCGATACCTTAGAAAAAAGTGACACACATATTTTTATTTTCTATTCAACATGATAGAATGCAATTTCGTCTAATTTTAGAGTTTTTCAATCGATGAATTTGTTGTAGCTTTGTATGACAATTATAATTGTGGATTTGAAAGATGAACTAAATCTTCGAATATTGCCACAAAGTTTTGTATTAATGCTATCTCAACTGGTCTCTTTTCATGGCTCTGACGAACTTATTCTTTAACAAATAAAAGCACCTCATCCTGATGGTGCAATGGTTAGAAAGTTTGGCTCAGTTGACCATTCTCAATGCATAGGGAATTCGATCCAAATTCGGTACCAGATTAAAAAATCCATTGCCACCAGCGGTGTGACAAATACATGGCAAATTAACTGCTATTTTCCAGAAAAAGCTGAATGAAGAAACAATAAAACATCACTTTTTTAATTCTCAGACACTAAATATCTTTATATTTAGTAAGACTGTCCACTAGATTTCTAAGCAGTCACCCATCTAAGTATTAATCATGTTTGAACTTACTTAACTTCGATGATCAGATGGAACCTGTGTTTTCAGTGTGACGTGAAAGTGTTTCATTATTTGATATGAAGACACCAAGACTTAACAATTATATAAAACTTTTAATATTACTTTATGGGAGCCAGCTCTGAAGTACGGATTGACCAGTTACCTGGTCAGTCCTATGAAGGAGGAATTCTTTGTAAAATGTACCCCGATTAGAACCAGTACCTTCTACCTAATTCATTCCCTCCAAGCTATGTGCCTTCATTCTCCCGGATACTTTTCAATAACTTCTACAATTCATACTCCACAGCCGACGACATCGAGGTCATTTCCATATAATCACACGGCTGCTAGACATGATAAAACCTGTATAAAGTGACATAACTGTCATACTGCTATCTGTCTTATCTGGAAAATACTTCCAACTTGATCTAAAACGGACAGCGTTAGATTATCTGTTTTGTATCTTTGGATTATAATGATTTCATGTTCATATGTTATCATAACACGGCTAAAATAGAATATTTGTAAAGAGATTTTAAGTGTTGCGTAGTCAGGCGAACAGGTGAGTGTTACTTTCAGTCACTTTCTCCCAAATAGGACCCTAAATTTATGATCGCCAAGGTGATCCACTGCCGATTCTATATCTTGATGGAAAGGACACAAACGTTTTTTTAATGATACTTTATTCCAACTTTATTCTGCCTTCAGGTTGGCTCTGAGGATGTGAGTTTATCCATTTCCAACTTATTTTCCCATTTTCAAACTTGATCTGAACGAATTGAAGTGGCTAAACTGATTTTCTAATCTCTTTGTCTTCCTTCCATCACGTAATCTGCCTTTACTAATCACGATCAACTTCTATCACGATAAGTCCACAATGGATTTCCTGTGCAGATGTGTGACATTTCCTTTATTCTTGAGGTCACCTGTCAGGTCACATATCCGCTGATTTGCACGCAGTGACGTCCCTGCTCCATATTACGCAACGTTAGAGTAATGTGGCTAAAATGTACTTATCGAATAATTTTTTTTAATTTAATGGATGGAGTCTACATTCACTTACATCACAGTCATGATAAGTTCTCACGGGAAATAACTATTAAATGCTTATTTTATAATATTCTTCGTCGTTTCTTTGTCATTTAAGCGGCGTCTGTTAATATAGTGAGACTGGATCTGTGCCTAAATCTAGATGTAGATCTAATCCTTTTTAAGTAGAAAACTGATGGTTGCTTATGTATTAAGTTGTCTAAGAGAAGGACAAGTGCCGATAACCCTTGGCACCAATGTCGTTATAGATGTTTCTAGAAAAAAGATTGAAGACAACATCCAACTGCAATAGGAACTCCATCACCTGGTTTTCAATTGAGAGTTGTATTCTTTCTCGACTTATAACTCGCCAATTTTAACTTAGGAGTTTTTCTTTCGCAAATTTTAACTATCTAACCGATCGATCATACTATATTTTCATGTTTATTGTAATTCAGCAGATAGGATGCGTCTCTTGGATATGAGATTGAGTCTCAGGACAGAGTGGACCACAAAGACTCCCCATAGATAGAAACCCACTCAAATGACTGAGTTGGCGGTTAAAATTCACCAGAAATCTGGACAACTAATAAGTTCAGTTCGCTGCGATCTTCCCAATTGTAATGAAACTAAAACTGTATCTTCCCAAATGACAAATATAATTAGGTTAAACTAACGTAATATGAAACAGGGATTAAAAAGATATTGTTGCGTCCGTAAGGAATATCATTTCGCTAATATCACACCTTCCTATAATATCTTGATCTATTTTCCAATAAACCAATTAGTTTAATGTTTTTTATCGAATTTTGTGACGAGTTTCTTTTTGAAACATTATCTATAGTTAATTACTCTCTTGTGGCAGGTTAGTTGATCAAGTTAAGCCGTGAGTAACTTCGGCTCAAAAGAAGGGATGGTGGGTACCAGTGCACAAATCCAAGTGATAAACCCTTTTACCTAACATCCTTAGAGACAAGCGAAAAATTCAAATAAGTAGTGATCGAAGCAAGAGGAAAAAGGTTATGGCGTAGATGTAGATGGTTACCTTCGATACTTGATCAAATCTTACCAAAAGTACAGGGTGTTTTACAATTTTTGAAACAAAATGATTGGACACAAATCAAGGATTATGAACGAAAGAGTACTGAAAATTACATTTTTAAAAGATTAAACAATAACATTTTAGAACTTGTAACTATTTAGAGTCAAACATGAACTAACCATATCAAGAGGAGCCCTAAATTACATGCTTCAGATATCCACCAGTCAGTTAAAGGTTGACTATGACGTGCAAAACAGTTGATAACGCATGCACATTCTTCTTTGGTGTTTTCTTGAATCTTTGCGGAGATGTGACTGCCTTTAATGCCGCAATTGAATGAGGTTTGCCTTGGTAGGTGGTATCACTGAGGAACCCCCAGAGGAAGAAATCTGGGGTGGGTGTCAGGTAAGGTGCCAATTCCACTTCAGCATTGCGACTAATGAAATGTTCCCCAAACTCTTCGAGAAGCCATGCAATGTGAATAGGAGTACCATTCTGCAATCACTGTTCCTCCTTACTAAGGTCCTCACGCTCCTCGAGCTCTCCCTAGAACTTCTCAAGCACTGGAATGTGACGCTCTTTTATCACTGTTACTGCGTTACCTCAATCATCTTCAAAGAAAAATGGTCCAATAGTACCATGCGACCCATGCCGTGCATTTTTGAAGCAGGTGTCCAACAACCCATTGAAGGTTTTCGTTCCTCCCTCCCAAACAACCACTTCTTGGAGTTAACATGACCATTCAAAAGGAACTTCTGTGACATAGCCATTTTCTTTTACCATATCGGCCAGACCTAGTTGGTTTGGTTTCTTTGTTTAATGGCATATTAACCTTTGTAGGTTATTTAATGCCAAAGCTATCCTCCTAAAAGAACAGTAGTGGTACTATTTAACCCATAGCTGGGAGGATAAGGGGGTTCATACCTTTCCCAAAAGGTATTTGCCCAAAAGTGAACGTAATAGCACGACTGGAGTACGAACTCGCGTACTACGATTCCGCAGTCCATCGCTTTAACCATTACACCACGAGGACACCACCGTGACCCAGTTAGTGCTTGATCTGGATCCGGTAGAGATAAAGTTTGAGGTCCTTAATCAGAATACGCCGAAAAGAAGATTACAGAGATTCCAGGTTCTTGGCTCCTCCGTCGCAAAGATCGGGACGGACGGACTCTTGAACCCTGGTGACATTTTGGGGTATTTGGTTTGTTATCATAATCTCAGATAATGTGAAATCTGTTGCTTTATGATTTTCACAAGTTCCATGAGCTTCAAAATTCTAAACCAACTTGAAAATCTGATTCTTGTTTAGAAATGTGTTAAAATTGAACTTCTTTGTGTAACTTGCTTGAACAATCTTGAAAGATTTTTGTAATATGTCTTCACACAAAAGATCTGCTGCATCGTTCAAGGCATGATTTCGCTATATTTGGTTGACTACATTAAAATATAAACTATTTCCCAGCAATAATCTGAAAAGAAAAAGAGAATTTGAGAGGTCACTGCTTTGTTTCAACAATCGGGAAACACCCAGTAAAAGTTTTATTTTCAATTTTATTTTTTTAATTCAGAGAGAGAGAGAGATGACGTGTATAAATATATAAAAAAGCATTTGAATAATCATTGATATTATTACACTCAATCGAACAAGTAAGCAGCTTTACAACGATAAGATGTTTGTTAAATGACTTCGATAAACTTTTGCTGTTAAATATAAACTGTAGTTAGAATGTTGAGAATCGCATTCCTTCAGGGATTTTCTCTTTGTTATTCTTTCTTTCTTTCTTTCTAACAATGACTTGTATCCGTGTATGCGCCACTCACCCTCTTCTTTTATTATAATATTATATTTCCTTTATTTTTTTTTAGGTATGTGTCTCATGAATTCACCAAATTTTAAAATCGAAATCGACAACTATTTATCTTGGAATATCATTTATAGTTTAAATTCGTGTAATTATGTATTTATTGCACGGAATTTCTAAGAGTCGCGCTCGTTTATTGCTATTGACAGACTGGTGCAGATGACGATGTTCATATCTTGTTTATACAACTGCATCAACAAATATAGATAAATATTTGATGTATCGTTGAGTGTGTGGAAACAATGTTTAATTTACTATCTACAATGTGCATTCAAAATACAATGACAAAATGCTCTAATAGTACCACTGGTGCAAATCAGAAGAATTTCTCTAGTGGTCCATTTTCCCTCGACACTCAAACACACAATCATCCCGACTCTATACATCAATCTTTTATCAGCAATAATTTCAAAATTAATATTGGTTTAATTCCAAATCCTTTCTCATGAATTCTGAAGTAATCGAATTTCTTTCGACATCATCAGAAAATATTTTATCAATAAAAATTATTTTAATGGGGTTGGGAAATATAGACGCAGAATTCGATCTGAAACCACGAGACAAATTTCAACAAAACTGGAAACATTTTTCGACTTTAAAATTTCCATTAAAAAACTGTCGATCTGGAGTGTTTATGAAACCCATGACAACAGAATTCAATCAACATTGATCTGGCACAAGATCCCAACTATGATGCATCCATTGATCCACAAAAGCCATGATCTGCAAAACAAGCAATTCTTTGTCTTGCATAATGTTACAATAGTGATGCACCAAGAAAGGATCGAACACCCTAAAATAACTTGTAAACTATGTGGCGAACACCCAACCTGGAATCATAGTAACCAAATATCTAAAATGTTTCAAATTACACTTTGATATCATCTAAGCTTATTGAATGACAATAATATCAGACTAACATTACATATAAAATTACCAAAATATCATTGTACAATGCTTTCACTGTTTTACGATGAGAATCCTGTCTAATCAATTAAATACGGTGACAATTTTTTAAATTTCAATCTTCTAAATCTTGTCTGATTAAATAGCTGCAATGCGTACGAATAGATCTGACACACATACGTCAACGTTTTTGTACCTACAACGGAAAACTATAAATAACAAAAAAGTGATTGCCAGGAAAAGAGAAATGTTCGTATAATAAATAGATAAATGAAAATAGAATATTTCAGTATAACACATTTCTTCTTTTCATCTTCAACTCTAAACACCTTTATTTGTCTATTCAATATCCTCAAGACAAACGAGAACGCGTGCCAGCATAGAGGGATTGTTTATAGCAGCATAACTGATTAGTGAAAGGGTTCATCAACAGGACTGACTGACCACAGGCCAATCACGTGACCCGATCATATTTACAGAAGAGCAACATTCGAATGGTCAATTAATTGGCTTCCTGTTTTTTTATCATTGATTCGAAAGATGGTGACGTAACACCATGAAAAGAATTTTCTTTTCCCTAAGCGGATTGACTTTCATTGTTTAAGATGACGACGATGATGATTACCTTTCACGGCAATATCTGTTAAAACCTCATAATAAAAGAGATCAAACGCTGTTCTCAATGACTGTTAATCAATAACTTTGCTGTTTTGCTATTTAGTTGATTACTTTGCCAACAGTTTCGCCCTCTTCTTTACCTTAACCATCTTCATTGCTTTTTTTTTATTTTGTAAACTGATTTTCTTTTTTTCTCTTTCGCTACTCACCAACTTCTTCAACTACTTTCTTCTCTAATATCTTCGCCATGTTGCTACTCTTATTGATTTCACTGCTCTATTTGTTAGATTCTCACCTCAACAAACACTGGGGTATAATTAAAGCCTGAATGCAGCTGACTCCACAATTACTCCACCTTTTCCTCCCCCACCACGCCTAAATACCCTCTCTTCGCGCCCTTCTTTTCATCTATCATTCTTTTTCGTTTTATTGTTCATTTCATTTGAACTTTATTTTTTTAATTCTTTCTCTTCCCGCAAAATTTCAGCTTCACATTCTTACCTTTTATACACACACACGCGCGCGCACACACACAACCTCAAACATCTTAACCGTCTAAAACATTATTTTTCATAAAGAATAGAAAATGTCATCTTTTAGAATAGCCGTTTTTGTCTTATTCAACTTTAAAATATAAAATTCAAAATATTTAAATACGTTTCATTCTCATTTGTTTACTTAAACTCACCACTTTAAATAAACAAATAGATTTTGCCATTCGAACAATTTGTTTCACTGTAAACAGGGATACTGCCATTTTGTTTCTCGACAACTACTCCCTATTTTCATACCTATCGGGTTTTCAAACTGTACAAGAGAAAGCCTTTGATTTATTTAAGTGTTCTTCATGATTTTTTTCTAATTTTGAGACAAACAGAATCCTTAAATGAGATTTGAAAAATGTTGTGGAAGCTAATTCCTTTATTGACTCGATATGATGCCTGCGTGATGCTAGATGATCAAAACATTTAAACTACGAACACTTGCTGTATAAAAAAACCTTCTCCTAGATGACATCACGCTAAAGTTGCGCCATCTTTAGCACATTCCTGTATCCAAAACGTAACAATAAGTCCTTTATCAAAAGTATAGACGCTAGTGTTAGGAATGACATTAATTAGGCCAAAAAGAAAAAGAAAGCTTCATAGGAAAAACAAACAAAATCTAACAATTAAAAAATGGCTAAAGTTTTGAGTTGAGTTTTTGTCATTATTCTACCATTTATTCAAACTTGTCTTATCGGTAAAGCAATGTTTCAACCGATGTATTCTTCGGTCTTCCTTAGGTTCATAATTCTTCCAGTATTATTTCCCCCTTTTTGTCTTGATGAAAGAAGAAAATAAATGTTCATACGGAGAATTTGTTTGATTATCTAAATATTTTGATAAATTTTAATTTATGATTGATAAATATGTATACATGGCTTTCACTCCTTTTTTTTTTTTTCTTAAATGAGAAGACTCACTAGTTATGGTTAAACATTTGAAGCCTCACAACAAAAACTTTCCACGTCATTTCGGCTAAAGTTAAATATTGTGCAAGAAAACATTGACCTTAATGATGTAATTGTATTTTTAAAGAAGAAAAGATCAGACGCTTAAAACTACATTAAGATATGATTATATCATAGGTTAAGTTTCGTCTGGCAGTAGGGTCACGTTAGATAAATCAATGAGGATTGAACACACTACGGGGATAATAGATTTGTAGACGATTAAAAATTTTGCTCATCGATTACATCCAAAAGTTTCTCAACTTCATTCCAAAATTTAATGACCTTTTCAACTCTTAACCCAATTCTCCAACCATTGAGCAAACACCAGGCACAGAATTTTAATTTTGATTTTTCATCTTTTCTGATTTGATGTTAATCAGCTGTGCAAAGAAGTTTCATCTTCGTATGACCAATTGATCTTTGCCCAACAATCTCTAGTTAATCTGATTTTATTCTCATTATCACAAACAGCCCCACTAACAATATTTCAATCATCATCAACAACAATAGATGGAATTCCTTGCTTATTGTCAAACACAAAAATGTAGCTATTCGTGGAATTGCTACTGTTAGACAAAAAAAAAACATGTAAAGACAGATTCTGATGAGCAGTATGACGTTTTCTGTAGGTTTCTTGATCCATAACTTCCGCTCACGATAAAGTATATATATATATATATATATATATAAAGTTAGCCCAGCCAAACAAACAGCAACTCTGCAGAGAGGTAAGACTCCACCCCACCCCCGAACGAGTGTCTTGCATATGACACTAAACAATCTGATGGTGAGGCTCCAGTAATGTTGGAATTTGGGAGAATGGGGAATAACCCATCATTGTCATCGCTCCCGGGCCCACTCTGGCCCTGACTGGTAACACCTGAAAAGGTCC